>CM055835.1:10690173-10708223 GCA_029582265.1 Zoroaster sp. YZ-2022 | reverse complement strand
ATTAAGAGGAAAAAAGTTAAAATACAAGAAAATGTAGATGAAACTTTAAAAAAGCTAAAAAGTCCATCAGTTAGGGAAAAAACAAGTCGAAAGTTACCAACACCACCATCATCTCCTTTACCCCAAGAAGAAGAACAGTTTTATGACGCCAATGGTGATATTGAAATGAGTGATCTAGGAGAAAAAAATAAAATAAACTCAAGATGAAAGAAATATACTCCGCGAATTAAATGGTTATGTTAATATTATGAAAACAGCGCAAGGACATACATTAAAATTTGAAGCTGAATTATACGCGCGTTAACAAAGAATTAACCGAAATTAGAGAACGAATCACCAACAACGATGTAGGAGATGAAAATGCGAATGAACAACTTTATCAACGAGAGCGAGAAATATTAGATGAAATGTCAACGATTAAAGAACAAATTGCCAAGTTTGATTATGAAAATAGTAGTCAACTCAATAGAATAAAAGAAACGTTATATAGAATAACAAATATAGACGAGACGTTGGGTGAAAGAATTAAAACTTTATTTAGAGAACAAGGTATAACGATAGTCAGTATATTAACAGCTTTTAGTTTGACTATCGCTTTTATCATCGAATCAATCGGTAATGCTGTAAATTCAGTTATACCTAAACCTATACCCCCCAAACCTATACCACCAAAACCCACACCACCTGCCCCTAAACCGCCAGAACCCACACCACCTGCCCCTAAACCGAGTGGTGGTGTAAAAGAGTGGATACAAAAAACATAAAAAAATCTAGCGAATGTATTATCTAAACTAGGAACGAAAGCTTTAGCCGCTTTACCGGCTATTATAGGATCGATAGTAAGTTGGTTATTTAAAACAGCTTCTAACGTAGTTACGTGGGCGGCGGAACATTTGTGGCTAGCTTTGACAGGGGTTGGTGTTTTAATTTTAACTTATATGCAAAAAACGTTAAAATAACAATTCGTAAATCGTAATGCCAAGCGTGGTTAAAATCGCAAAACCAATAATTAAAGAATGTTTTTCTTCGCTATGATTGTCGCGTGATTCTTCTAAAGAGTCGCTAACGCTAGGCGTAGTTTCTAAAGAGTCTTTAATTATTTTAGCTTGATCATTAGATTCTTGCACGCTCGATACTAGTTCATCTTCAACAGCCTCTGCATCAGCGTGCTTTACGATCAACGGTGGCGGTGATTGAAGAGGTAAAATAGGAGCAACAACGGGTTCTGAATTTGTATCTAAATTTGAACCTAAAGATAAATCACTCGTCGCGATTAATAAATTATTGTTGTATCCCGCGTACGTACCTATTCGAGTATTCGTAAATTCATATCGCTCGGCATCATGTATAAATTTTCTCCGATAGCAAAGTTTAATTGTGAACGAGCGTATTGTAAAACATCTTGATATCGTTGAATAGATGATTGTAAATCAACCGGAGAATCAATCTCTGCATTTATTATATTTATAAATTCACGCTGCGCATCTAAACCAGTACCACCCGCTAAAAAAGAAGTTTTAGCTTGCGCTTGAGCTCCTAAAATTGCGTAAACGTACGTTCTTATAGAATCGTTAATTCGTTCCGTACCGATATCCGTAAAACCTTGAGCTAATCCTAAAGACAATATAAATTTAGTCCACGCTGTTTTAACGCTATCAGATTGTAAAATGTAACCTACTCTAATGGTGTGTTCTTTACGATTATGTACACCGTCATCAAAATCCATTCTTTTTTCACCCGGTGCGACGTTGAGATTGTTGAGAGGAATAGGGTCAGAATTGCGATTTAAAATAGAATTGTCGTAGTTGTGTCCAGGTACTGGATCGTATCTTTTACCAATGTTTCGCCAAAAATAAGCGGTACCTAATCCATCGCTGTACATATCAACGCGTTGTTTCCAATTGTTTAATGTTGAAAGGTGAAAGTCTTTACACAGTTTTTTTATATGCGCTTACGTCTATATTGTTATCAAACGCGCTAAAATAATTTTGAAAAGATGCGCTACAACTCATTTCTTTGAGTAGTCGTCTTATTTGATAATAAACGTGAAATCTAAAAAAAAATACGAATCATCATATTCGAATGATTTAAATGTTTATAACCTACACCGCAACTCGTTGTAGCGCAATACGTTGTAAAATTTATTTGATTTTGATAAAAATTTAACGGATTATGATGCCAATCATCAACTACTTTTTGACTATTAACTTTAGGCAACTTGTAGTTGTTAAAAACATTATCGAAATGTACGTTAAAAAACTCGTTCTTGTTAACGTAAATATTTATACTCGTTAAATCGCTAGCGTTAAAATTCTGAAGCGCTGTAAAATTTCCAGATGTTGGATATGTATATGTAAAATTACTCTTGAACGCTAATGGAAACGTCATTTATTATAAAAATATTATAATTTTTATATAATAAAATGACGTTTCATACTATCGAAATCGAAATTGAAAAAAATGGCGGAGAAGTTCAATTATACGACGTTATCGATAATCGTGAAGGTAATCTCGCTATTACATTACTTAGCGTAAACATTTGGGCAGGATATTACAACGTACGTAAAAAATTAAAAATAATTTATCGTACGACTGAAGAGCAAGAAGAAGTAGTTAAGTTTATCGAAGCGGGGCTTTACAATATTAACGAAATTATCGATATTATAATAAAAGATAAGCCTTGGATAAAGTTTACTATAGATAAAACAACGGGTGTCTTTTTACTAAATTTAACAGATAAAAATAAATCCGTTAAATTTTCATCTGGGTTAGCTAATTTACTCGGGTTTCATCATGAATTTCTAACTGTAGGAGAATATAGTAAAAAGATTGATGTACAACTTTTTAAAATTTTATACATTCATTGCGATCAAATTTCTAGGACCAATAATTATTTTAACGGTAACCCCAGCACCATTTTAAACGTTTTTCCCTTACAAGACAAATCGTTTGGAGAAAGTATGTATATGGAATATAACAATCCATTATTAAAAAAATTAAAAGTCGGTACTTTTAACGCATTGAGTTTTAAAATTAAAGATTCAAAGGGTAGAGACATAAATAATCATGGTTTCCCCGTTATTTTAAATCTAGAAATTATATAAATATGGCGAGTATTTATGGTCCTAGTCGAACAACGAGTGAGCGAGTTTTGTCTAGTGGTAGTGACATTACTGCTAGCGTAATTAGAGATGAAATTATATCACCTAGCGAAATTTATGAACATCACGGATATCTCAACAGAGATGAAATTTTACAAACTGTACCTCTAGTTGAAAAATACAACATCGTACTCGGATGGTGGGCTGCGTCTAAACTACCCTTTTACATGTTTAACGTAGCACCGTCGTACTGTAGTTTATTCGTACATTTTACAAAAGCTAATGTTTTTACTTCGTTTTCTAGTACACGTAATGATTATGGACCCAACATTTATTATATTCCTTCTCCTGGAGAAAATAATTTAAAAAAATATTTTATCGATAATGAAATGTCGCATTTAAGATACGAAATGTGTTTTAAAATACGAAGTGTTCAAAAAGTTTTTGTAGAGGCGACCTTTTTCGGTGCGCTAAATTCTAAAATCTGTTTTAATATAAAAATTAAAACTTTACCATTAAATTAAAATAAATTATACTATAATAAATATGGCGAGTATTTACGGACCTAGTCGAACGAGCAAACAAGTTTCATCCGTTGCACCTAACAGTGCTCACACTACTGAAAAAAGTGAACAAATTTCATCCATCACACTAAACAATCCAAACAATCCAAACATTATTGAAAAAAGTGGACATATCGTTAATGTTGAAGAAAGCGAAATATTATATGATTATGAAGATTTAATTAGGTTTACTTATTCAGCCCCACCATCAACGAGTTTTAACGCCTATGTTCCAATAACAGAGTTTTCAAGTTATTCTAGAATAACTACTAATGACAGTTCACAAACATACTTTAATAAACGTGTAGTGGATCCATCCGAGTACGATGATCATTTAATTCAAGAAACTTCTGAATATTTTGGTTTTTATAATGACCTCCAGATATTAGAATATGGAGTTTGCTTTAAAATAAAACATAGGGTCATCAATAGAAAAGTTTTTGCTCAATTGTTTTTTTCGGCTCTTTAGATACTGGAATCTATTACAATATGAAAATTAGTAGTTTTCCATTAAATTACTTTTTTTTTTATCTTTTACTATTAATAGAAAAACGATGAGCGTGCCTATAGAATCAACGAATGTACTTTATCCAAATTTACCGTCTATGACAGATGATGCTAAATCATTTCGTTTGCAAAAAATCGATGATATTCAAAAAGAATTACGAATTGAAATAAATCATCGCGAAGCCGTATATAAAAAATATAATAAAATTTTCAACGCTTGTAGTATTGTAGAAACTCTCGCTGAATTAGGTTGTATGGGAGCAGGTGCTATTGGAATCGCCAGTATCGCCAGTGTTGTATCATCACCCGTAGGATTTGTTTTAGAAGGTTTAGCTTTAGGGTTAGGTGGTGCGGCGTTTACTCTCAGATACGCGAAATATAAATTATCTAAAAAAGCTTAAAAACATGATGAAATACGAGTTTTAGCATCGTCTAAACTCAACACGATCGAAAACCACGTTTCAAAAGCGATCGAAGACGGTGTTGTTACACAAAATGAATTTTTACTCGTATGCGAAGAGCGAGATAAATTTTCTAAAATGAAAGAAGAAATACGTAACAAACTGGTTAAAGATGTAGCTTTACCAGTAAAAATGACCGATAAACCCATCGATGTAAATGTAGAAAAAAAAGTTCTTATAGAAAAACTTTTAAATTTAAAGTAAACTTTACCGTACAAAAATCGTATTATAATCCTTTACAAGTAACAGAGCGAGTAAAAACGACTGATAGACCTCCACCGTACGCCCCAGCGATGTAATTTTTCTATAAACGTTTAGTTGTCTCTAACAACTCTTTCATCACTAAATTATAATAACGTCTAGCTTTACCTTCTACAACTTTTAAACGATTATAACGATTTATTAATACTTTATTTGCACATCCTGTGCAAAAATTAGTCAACGTCTTTGTTCCTTTTTCACATCTTAAACATGCAACGGGTATACGTTTGCCTTGCTTAATCCGAAAAACATGTAAGCCACAATATTCTTTATTACCCACGCTAGGGATGTAACATTTTGATCTTTTATCAACTAAAAGCCATTTGCAAGGAACGATTACTTTCGATTTTGATTCTGTTGTCATCTTTACTATATATCTAGATAACATTTTTTACTTTTTTCAATTTTTTAAGTTCATTTTTAGATTAAGAGAGAGGGTTTTTAATAAAATATATTTTTACATCTATACTCCTCCTCCTACTACTACTCATAACATTTTTTTAACAATCTAAAAACACTTTCATGACGTCATTTTTAATTTAATGACGTCATACTTAATCCTACTCATAGTCAGCCTAAAAGGGAAAGTACCCCTAAAAATCAATTTTTTAAGTAGGTGGGACAGAACAAACCGTTTATATACTACTCGAGTTAAACAGTTCAATGACAACGATAGTTCGAAGTTAAACAAGTACAAAACAAAAATGGCTGTTCTTACACAGGTAATTCCACCTAAAACGCACACAGCAAACTGTAAAGGCCCTTTCTGTCCTTTTAGAGCTGTCCAAATGGCTTTAGTTAAAAGAAAATTCACAACAAAAATGTAAGCTTTCGAACAACGCAGCACACTGACTTAATATTTCACGCTTCAATCTGAATCCCCTCAGTCAGTTATATTGGGAGAGTTGCGACAACTTGTGATTAGAAGCCATTTTGAGTCGCAGAAACGTGTGTGCGCATTCCGTATATGAATATGCGTAAAGTGAGTACTGCCGCATGCGGCGACGATCAATGTTATATCGTCCATGTACGTAATTCGCCGCACTCGTGAAATGACGCACCTACCTTTGGCTTAGCATTCCTCGGAAAATTTACAAAACTATGGCGTATTACTGGTTGCATAAACTTATCTAAGTCGTACTTGTTACAGAAATAAAAATTATAGTGAAATTGTATGATTTACTGGAAAGTTAGTGCTTGTGAAAGTGGAAAAAGTTGTTTAACCACTGATTTTACTAGATACAAATAGTAAGAGATTTACATGACCTCAATTTTTTTTCACGAACATCTGTGATTTTATTGTTCTATGCCGTCAACAAGCTGTTGTCTGTGGAAACCAAAATATATGAATGCTTTGCATTTGCATTGATTTTTTAAAGAAATACTGATCCTCAAATTGGACACATTCCTTATAGAAGAAGCGAACGAAGACTACTTAATTCGTTGGTGTTTATTTCGACGGTAGTGAAAAATTATTGAGAAAATGAAACATTAATATCATGGTTATGAAAATAATTTTTGTATTTGACAAAATGTTAACAGCAATTTTACACATTTCAAAGTTTTAATGTACTTTTTGCAAAAAATTTAACCACCTTCCATTTTACTGGTCTTTCAAGAATATTGATTAAAAGTTTTGAGAGCTTCTCCAAATTATACCATTTTATTTTAAAAATCGAAAACAATATTTTTATTTTCAAGTTTAAAAACAATTTAACAACCATCTGGAATAAGATGAAACATGATTTCAACTGTTTTTCTTCTTGGGTACATTTTCTGTGCCCCCATCAACTTTAACAGTTTGTGGTGAGTCATTATACCAACATCAATTTTCTGATGGCCACAATTCTGTGCGTCTCAAAAAACGGCGCTCAAGACGTCCACGCGTATGACCATGCATTGAAATTCAGCATTTTACAAGAAAATTCTTCACTGAAACAAACTGAAACACCAAACTGTTAATTTCATTTGTAAGTTACCGTCCAGTTGATTATATAACCTTAGGTGCGTCATTTAGGGTAAATTGAGGATAACTTAATAACAGTTTTTAATCATGAAGTTTGCTTTAAAAAAAAATCCACTTGGATCTTGGGAAACTCATGGACGAGGATGGTGTGCCTGTGACAGAAGAAATCTTCCCTCGTCGTTGAAATGTCTCCAGGATAAGTTGAAGGTCGATCGATCAACAGGCTAACGTAGCTCGGTCATGACCATGGACGTTTACGTTGAAGGTAGGCCTAGGTTATTTTTTATTTAACAACAGATAAATTAGTTTAGATTCCTTGAATTTTTTTTGAAATGATAGAATGAATGTTTCCCCCAAAAGATTGTATTTGTAGGCCCTGCCGTACCTTCAACTGTTACTTCAGTACAGTAACAAGTCAGTATAATATACGGGTATGTTGTTGTGAGTTGTCGTGAGTTGTCGTGAGTTGTCGGTTTTTAGTAGGACCCATGATGATTGATGGTAGCCAGCCTATAGTATCACATTGTGCACAAATTGTATTCTTGCAAGCATTTGCACAAAAACCAACCTCGTCCCAACAGGCCTTGACTAATTACTACATTTCCCTCTCATTTACTAGTTTGTCCTCTACATTAGCCAATCATATATTTTTCAGGAAATATGGTGGTATTTCTATTTGTCTTTTTAGAGTAGAGTCAAGAGAGAAAAGTGGTGGCTGTATCATGGGGCCTGCACTCTTTCTTTAAATTATGACCGAGATGTTGGTCATTTTCTCATCTGCTGAACTCACATTGTGCATAAAATACTCTTAATAATGTCACGAAGAGGGGTAGGGTGGTGTCACCCTGTGAAGTGGTAGTAAGCCAAATTAATTAAAAGATGGACTCTTCTCACAATGTCGGACAAAATAAAGTCAGAAAACTTCAATTTGCTTTGCTTGTAACAATTTTTAAATGATTTATTTGAAATAATAAAATTTGTGTGAAATAAAGCTCACAAATTCAGCTTACTGTGTATTATTCTTAAATTATAAACGATCAGGATTTAAACTCAGTTGAAAAGTTATTGATTATGACTTATCACTTTACTTAGGCCCTATGAGTAAGCACAAAGCGAACTAAACAGCAATGCACAAATCTATAAATCACAATATCCAAATCTAATCCAATCCAATCCAAATCTAAATCCAATCCAAATCTAAATTCAATCCAAATCTAAATTCAGATCTAATCAAATAAATCTAATAAATGTAATAAATCTAATCAATCAAATCCCCAAGCGCTGCTAAGCCAGGCTGACAAATGACCACTCACTCACAAAGGAAAGTTTCTTCATTACATGGTTTACCGACCCAGGTGAAAAGAGAGAGAGTCTGGAACTTGTCAGCCGCGGCCAAAGCACTTGCAACTATTAATCCGCGGTAAACTATTTTACCTTAACAAAATGCTAAGCACAATTTTAACACAGTATGACCCAATAATTTTACTTGCTGAATTAATCAGTAGCCTTAATGGGTAAAAATAATTTAAATACACAATGCAAAGATGTTTCCCTAAACCAAACAGGGACTATATCATAGTCGCATGAGCATGACCTCACTGCGTCAAAAGGCCACAGTTTATATGCAAATGAGCTTAAAGGAACTAAAATGGTTTAAAGGAACTATGTGAAATATCCACACCGCCACAATAAGAAATATTGTTTTAAGAAAATATCCAGCAATAACATTAATAAAATGGCTGCAAATTTGTGATGGAATTTAGCTCAGTAAAACAAACACATCTTCATCTTAAACTTACATATAATATATCAATATCTTGTGAATTTTCGCATTGTGAAAGGCATGTATTTAAATAGTGCCAAATCCATATAACCATGCTCCCAGTGCTTTACAAAATTACAGGCTAAAATGTCAAATTTGTGTGACATTACAATATTTTCTTTTTTATATCTTTTAGAAACTGAATCACCTCTGCATGCTTGTCAGGATGGAGCTTGCTTAATACCATGACATGATGCCTGCTTGACATAAATGTCAAACCAGTGATTCATGATCTCAAGGAACCATGCTGTAGTGAGATTCTTAGTGCTTCTCTCTTCACATTCTACCATGTAATGCACACTGGCACTAACTGAATGGCTTAAGAGGCTAAGGGCATTTGATACTTTCATTTTCTCGAAGTGAGAAGGTGTTAGGATGGCATGGATGAGTTGTTTAACTCATTGTCATCTTGGAAGGTAGCCAGATCGTTTACTGCAGTGATACTTGCATGGCTAGATGGAAGCTTGAACTCTTTAACAACATCAGGGTCCATTGTGAGCACATGACCCCTGACGAGGGCAGCCTTCACATTGTTAATGAGATGTGGAACATCATCTAAGAAATAAAGCCACTTATTTGGATCTGAGGGGTGTTTAATCTTATTAATTGTTTACAGATGTCTTGTAAATAAAGACGTTTAAAGGAGTGAAATTCATTAACATTTTCTATTGTTTCACATTGTGATAAAACATGTATAAGGGCGTGTTACACAAAAGTAGCTCTGGCTTCTTCAGACTCATTTTGTAAGATTGGGTCATATTTAGATAGCGCCAAATCCATATAAACATGCTCCCGGTGCTTTACAAAATTACAGGCTAAAATGTCAAAAATGTAAAATGTGACCCGCTCTGTGAAAATGAGTCACAAGTTGCAAATTTGAAAAATTGAGATTTCTATGTGGCTGGAAAGAGTACATCATCAGTTTTAATTTGGTATGTTAGAGGTGTGTGATATATTGCATTATGGAGATATGCCATTTTTAATAACCAATAATTTGCATAATTAACACAATTGAATTCTTAGGAAAACAAGCATTCGAAAGGGAAACAAATGACAGAAATGAAACCACTTACTCACAAAAAATCATTGATTTTTATATTTTATTGATTGAAATTGATGTCAGTTTCAATCAATAAAATATTAAAGCCACATAGAAATCTCAATTTTTCCAATTTGCTACTTGTGACTCATATTCACAGAGTGGGTCAAAATATATGACATTACAATTTTGTTTTTTATTTCCCTTTTAGAAACTGAACACTTCTGTCACTGCTTGATGCATCATATTCTATATTTGGAGTGATGAAATATCATCAAGAGTTAGGCAGCATTTCACCCTTTGTCTCACATCTCTTGCACCTTCAACCTAAATAAAACCTGTCTAAGACCAACTCAGACTGGTTTGAAAGCAATTTCCATTTGTCTCTTTCCATTACTACTGATTAAAATTAGATTTTGGGTTGTTTCGAGAGGAAGTCATGCAGTTGGTTCACATGCCCCCCCCCCCCCCTCCCCCCGATATAGCCATTATGTTTACCCACTGATTTAGTGTCTGTCTGAAACTTTTCAAAAGAAATGGCCTGAACATTATAATAATTATCAGATAATTTGATGTATCTGATGCATGATCCCTGGTTCCAGATATTTTGTCTCCGTTTGCTCTTTATTTTTCTTATCTTTACTTTAAATAAATTCCTTTTTTATGTGTCTTGGGAATCAGTGGTATTTGGTCACTATTATAATCTGATTGCAATACAAAATAAATGGCAAATGACTCTTTGGATTTTCATTACACACATTGTGTAGCTACAATTTAAAGATTTCAGCTTGAGGGGTTACAACTCAGTTGTGGGTGTGTTGTATTGATCTGCTGTTTCTATGGTGATTGTTACATCATCTCAATGGGATGGTGTAACAAAATTTAACAATTGAAATATGCATTAAATGATCAGCATGACAATAGCCACCCTGTTGTCTATTATTAAGCTGAAAATGTATTGTACAATTTTCTAAAAAACAAAGTTTGAATTAACACAGTGAACATCATCTGAACTAAATATGTACACATGATTATTATTTTAAGATGAAGCTCTGACACTGAGATAAAAGGATTGCAATTTTTGTTTTTCTCTCTGATGTACATGGAGAATGGAGTTAGATATTTCAAAATTACTTGGTGTAAAGCCTGACAGTGGTTATAATCTTCCCAGCTTCCATAGAAAAAATGTTTGTCTGAGGATTGAGGTGCTGTAATTTTTTAAGAACATTGTAACTTTGTCAAATATTATTAGGTGTACATTTGGATAATTTAACATGTTTTAACATAATGCACTTCAGAAAGGATGATTGATACTTGTAGTAACTTTACACCAAGTAAGCTTTAAATAATTTGACAATTACCAGTGTTGCACACTCCCTTTAAAACTTCTGTACACATTATCCAATTGAAATTATTTTTACATTTTTACCCTGTTAGGAAATGTCTCAAAGAAAAAATAACAAATGAGTAGACTAGTTGAAAGAGTAAACCCATTGAGTATTCAATCAATATTGTGTATGGGTGCCATGGTCCAAAGTGGTTTCAGGCTTATTGGACATAATGTTCTCATGGCTGAGAACTTTTTCTCCTTTTTTCAATATCATTGTGTCAGTGTACCTCACAAGTTCTGAACAAGTGGAATCGAACCACCCACAACGGCACTATTGGATCAAAGTACAGATACTGCACATTACCAAGCGACCTGTGTCAACCTGAGGTGCTTTTTATTAGTAACACAGTGGGTAAATATCAACCAAATTTTAAAAATATGTTCAAAATAACTTAAACCACAGCCAAACTGTTTTCTCCGATATATGTCAGTGTCTCACTTGACCTGTTGCTGACATTGTGGTACTAGGAATACATTTCTGTGTTAACTGCTTTACCATTGCCAACATATAGACTTCATAACAAAACATTTAATTTCACAAAAGGAGAAAGAATGCTATTTAGGGCTTTGTGTTAACACCAATGCCCACTCAAGGTTTCCTCTGGGGGAGGGACAGGGTAATATTGTTAAATAGGCAAAACATAGGTGAATTAATTAATTTTTTTAATTCTAATTTCCTGTCAATTTTTATGTGCTGCAACGCTTACTCAGTTAATTTTTACTTGGTTGTCGAAAAACTAGAAAATTTATGCTACCTTTTTGTGTGCACAATAACCACATACAAAATCTGTCGCCATCTCTATCAATCCACAAACTTTACCAGATAGTGAATAACATAAAATTTTAACATGTAATCCTTTTACTACCTTAAATTTTCCTACCATTTTTAATTCTATGTTTTGAAATTCAGTGCGGTTAACCGATTAACCATATTGTCCTTTGGCTTTGTGACGAATCAATCCAAATATGACAAATATCACATTTCTTTTTGGATGATAGAAACAAGATTTGGAGCAATAAATGTAAGCACAACCAGTGGGAGGTGGTGGCCATATTTGTCGTCTGCTAAAAACACATGCTTAACGTTAGAAAGAGTTAACTGTTGGTGTGTTACGTGAGCTGGCATTAACGTTAAGTTTCGGACATTGGGTTCAACATTCTATCACGTTCTTTTCCTGCCCTTTTATTGCTGACAATAAAACGACGGCTCCTTAGACAAAAAAAAATATTGTAGCAAAATGTTTACGGAAGATTCAAAATTCAGTACGTGCAGCTGTCATGACTTGCACAAATGTATTTTTACTAGGATATTTAGGCTACAAAAAAAGGAGTACAAGAAAATATGTTTGCCTCTCGAGCACTAGGGAACATATGCGCAATCATGCCAGCATTAAGTCCCTATTTTATGTCCTTAATTAATCTTTCTTTTATGCGTATACAAAATGACCTGGGTAAGAGATGTTTTGGCAAGGAGTTGATCTTGGGTACGAGTTGACTTTTGTACTTGGGCATGAGTTGAGCCTGATACCATACAGGGCATAGCCCATTGGCATGGCTAATACTTTTGCAGTCTCAAGTTAACCGAGTCAGTTGACGTTTAACTTTCCACTCCAGGCTTTCGCCTTCTTCTGGAATATATACCGGAATCTTTACAATTTAAAAACCTTTTCCTGACTTGAGCTTCCTTCCTCCAGCATGTGTTGTGTGTAATGTACCGTAAAAAGATCGCGCCTGCGCCTTGAGCAATTACCACTTAGTTGGTGGATACGGGCGCTATAAGTCACACACATTATTATTATTGGTGTTCGGGTATGTGCCTGAAACACCTATGTGCTGTTTGTTCATCGTTTTTTTGGGGTGTGTCAGGTATATGCCCGAAACACCTTCTTTGTTTTTGTTCGTTTTGGGTGTTCGAAAATGTATATGCCCTGAAACACCCTCTTCTTTGTTTTTGTTCGGTTTTTTTTTTTTTTTACTTCTTTCTTTCTTCTTCTTCTTCTCCCCCATCTTGTCCGCAAAAAAAAAAAATACTTACCCAAACTTCACATGAACTTGAAACTTGGCATGTACTTAGAACTTAACAAGTAGATGAAACTCCAGTTTGAGTGACCCCAATTTGACCTTTACTCCTGTCCAAACCGGAAGTCAAAGTTTAATATTAAAAAAAATCATATCTCAACAACCACAACAGGTAAATGGAATTTTTTTGCACTATTGTATAGATTGTTAGCATTGTCGAAAAATATTTTGGCAAAAACATGACCCTAATTTGACCTTTACTTCCTGTCCAAACTGAAGTCAAAGTTTAATATTAAAAAAATCATATCTCAAACAACCACAACAGGTAGAAATGGAAATTTTTGCACTATTGTATAGATGAAGTTAATTGTCCGAAAAATATTTACAAAAAACATATTTACCATTTGACTGAATTTTACTTCCTGTCCAAACTGGAAGTCAAAGCTTTAACATTAAAAAAAATCATATCTCAACAACTCACAAGAGGTAAATTCACAATTTTTGTACCATTGTACAGATCGTTAATTTGTCAAAAATATTTACAAAAGGTGACTCCTTAATTTGACCCTTTTACTTCCTGTCCAAAACCGAAGTCAAAAGTTTAATTATTTAAAAAATAATATCTCAACAACCACCAAGTAGGTAAATTCACAATTTTGTACCATGGCTATTGGCAGATTGTTTAATTGTCGAAAAATATTTACAACACAAGGTGACTCCCCAATTTGACCTTTACTTCCTGTCCAAAACCGGAAGTCAAAGTTTAACATTTAAAAACTCATCTCAACAAACCACAAGAGTTAAATTTACAATTGTTAAAAATTACCATTGTGACAGATCGTTAATTGTCGAAAATATTTACAAAAAGGTGACCCTAATTTGATCCTTACTTCCTGTCCAAACCGGAAGTCAAAGTTTAATATATAAATAATTTCTAAATTCAGTATTGATATTGTATTCAAATAAACTTCTCATTGAGAACTTCAACAGACAAGTTAACATTTGGACCCTCCAACACTTCGAATTGATGACGCAACCATTTTAACTTCAACTGAGACACCTTGTTTTTGCTTGTGACAAAAAACTTAGTATCTAAAGTTATTTTTATTTTTATTTTTTTTTACTTCTTCTTCTTTCTCTCTCTCCCCATCTTGTCCGCAAATAAAAACATACTTCCCAAGTTTAAAAACTCTTCAAACTTCACACATAGTTAGACCTTAACTTGTAGGATGAAACTTAGTGACGTCATGATAATCTAGGAAATCTAGCAACAGTGACGTCATGATGACGTCAAGCCAACATACATAATGACCCACTATTCGTGCGTTAGAAATGTTAACGCTTATAGAGTGGCGCTATACAGCTTTAGTGGTAACTTTACACAAAAAATAGATTGCGTCTCATTAAAACACATACTTGCAAACTTCACATGAACTTGAAACTTGGCATGTACTAGAACTTAACAAGTAGATGAAACACGAGTTGTGAGTGACCCCACTCTTGACCTTTACTTCCTGTCCAAACCGGAAGTCAAAGTTTAATATTTAAAAAATCATATCTCAAACAACCAGCAGAGAGGTAAATGCAAAATTTTGTAGCATTTGTACAGATTAGTAATTGGCAAAAATATTTATGCAAAAAGGTGACCCCAATTTGGACCTTACTTCCTGTCCAAACCGGAAGTCAAAAGTTTAACTAATTCAAAAAATTATATCTCAACAACCAGAAGAGGTAAATTCACACCATTTTTGTACTATTGTACAGATCGTTAGCATTGTCAAAAATATTTACAAAACGGTGACCCCACTTGACCTTACTCTGTCCAAACCGGAAGTCAATTTTTACTATTTAAAAATCATATCTCAACAACCAGAAGAGGTAATTCACAATTGTTGTACCATTGTACAGATCGTTAATTGTCAAAAATATTTACAAAACCGTGACCCCAATTTGACCTCACTTCCTGTCCAAACTGGAAGTCAAAGTTTAATATGTTAAAAATCATATCTCAACAAATCCACAGGAGTGTAAATTGACATTTGTTGCACCATTGTATAGATTGTTAATTGGTTGAAAAATATTTATGCAAAAGGCACTGACCCCAATTCTGACCTTACTTCCTGTCCAAAACCGGAAGTCAAAGTTTAATATTTAAAAACAATCATATCTCAACAACCACAAGAGGTAAATGCACGAAAATCTTTTGCACTATTGTACAGTCTCGTTATTTGTCAAAACACTTTACACAAAGATGACCCCATGGTTGACCTTTATATTTCCTGTGCAAACCGGAAGTCAAAGTTTAATATTGTTAAAACAATCGTATCTCAACAACCACAATAAGAGGTAAATTCACAATCTTTGCACTATTGTACAGATCGTTATTTTGTCAAAACAATTTTACAAAAAGATGACCCTAATTTGACCTTACTTCCTGTCCACACACTGGGAAGTCAAAATTTAATATAAAAAAATCATATCTCATACAACCACAAGTGAGGTAGAATTGATAATTTTTGTACCATTGTACTTAACTGTCAAAAATATTTATACCTATCTTGACCTACTTCCTGTCCAAACCGGAAGTGAAAGTTTGAAATATTTAAAAAAATCATATCTCAACAACCACAGTGAGCAGTAGAATTTTGACATTTTTTTTGTACCATTGTACCAGATTGTTAATTGTCAAAAGTATTTACGTTAAATCTGGACCCAACTTTACCTTTACTTCCTGTCCAAACCGGGAAGTCAAAAGTTTAATATTAAAATAATTTCTAAATTCAGTATTGTATTGTATTCACATAAACTTCTCAAGGGCGAGAACTTCAACAGACAGTTAACATTTGACTTCTCCAACACTTCGAATTGATGACGTTACCATTTTTAACTTCAACCGAACACCTTTGTTTTTGTTGTGACCAAAACTTATATCTAGTTTTTACTTTCTTCTTCTTCTTCTTCTTCTTCTCCCAATTCTTGTCCGCTAACAAAAAACATACTTGCCTAAAGTTTAAAAAACCTTCAAACTTCACACACATAGTTATTAGACCTTAACTTGTAGATGAAACCTAGTGACGTCATGGATAATCAGGAAACCGCAACAGTGACGTCATGATGACGTCAGGAGTCCACATACGTAATGACCCACATTCAGTGTATGTTCGCCATTTTGTGCGTTAGAAATTCTAATCATATAGAGGGCGTTATACAACTTTTAGTGGTGCTTTACACAATCGGTGCGTAAAACTTTTAGTGGCTCACTTGCGGCGCTGATCACTCACATATATTTATAAACTTATAACGTTTTGTGGAGCATATCGCTGTAAAGGTAACGAAAATTCATCTCCACTTCTTCTCACTGATTCAAAAGTTTTCTACAAGCACATCGAAGTCATCTGCAGACACCTGATTGGTGCTTCTTATCTATGGTGTAAGTAAAAAGCGTGAAATCAGCGAGAAAATTACTTTTAAAATTGGTCAAAAGTTGATGATTTTTGTAAACAAGCTTTTACGTACATGTGTACACGACGGCATACCTTCCGATGGTACCCTTTCACACTTACACTGTCAAATCGGCGTTTGCGTTGACAAAATGCCGCATGTGTTGATTTGGAAGAATTTGATATGGAGCTAGTTAGGTTTTGGTGAGTTTACTTCGTAGTTTGTACAAATGTAGGCTTACCAGTAGGCAGTACCACACATACACATAGTGAATGATGTACTTCAATATTATTATTAATATATAATAATTGAAGTCAGATCCTTATGACTGTTAGTGACTGACCTTGTGTGTAGTAATATTAATTTAAAAAACAAATATTAATCTAATCCCTTGCAAAGACGTCCATGATGCTATTGGTGTGCAACTTTCATCATTACATTAATTATTTGTGTAAATTTAATAAACTAAAAGTTATTGAAAATATGGTATGCATTATATTGGAAGGGTGTGTAGGGACCTACCAATACAATAAGACATACCCGATGGCTGCATTGCAGTTTACTTTATAGTGGCACTTAATTTTCTCACTAAAATAGCCCAGAAACAAATATCAGCACCTTTATTGAGATAATGAAACAGTCACATCATGGAGGCAGGATGTTGTCAAGAATAATTGTGTGCAATCTTTGAAAATCAAATCAATGCCTTTTTCAATTTCAATGGTCCAGCTACTCAAGAATTATACACTTTTTTCCCCCATTTTATTTACATAAATTAGAACTCTATAATTTTCAAATACTTTGTTACTGATCCATGTACTTATAAAACCTTCCTATTATTTGTACAGCATGTTCACTGTGACATATTATTTTCCTCATGCACATGAATTAGAACTTTCTCGAAATTTCAAATACTTTATTCTTGGTTATGTACTTATAAAACTTTCCTATTATTTTTTACAGCATGTTCACTGTGACGTATTGTCTTCCTCATTCACATAAATTAGAACTTCTCTGAAATTTCATATACTTTATTCTTGGTCCATGTACTTATAAATCTCCAACACTTCGAATTAATGACGTAACCATTTTAACTTCAACCGAACACCTTGTTTTTGTTGTGACAAAAACTTATATCTAGTTATTATTATTATTGGTCCAAGGGACTCCAAGCACAGCAGCAATGACATTTCCCCAACGTTAACGTTAGATTAGAGAAAATTAGCACAGCCTCAGCTCCGACACGTCACACATATTTAGAAACCGCATTCGCCATGACATGTTAACAAGTTGAGTCCGAATATCTTCCGTTCACACTATTCACAGTCTCCTATTTTTAGAAGAATAATTGTACATTTGTCGCTTTGTTCATGACAAATTACATAATTATTCCCAAAAAAAGGAGACTGTTTTGTGAAACAGAAGAAGATTCGGACCATAACGGATGACGTACACGTTCCCGCTGTCGCGGGGAAAAAAG
>CM055835.1:10674040-10689673 GCA_029582265.1 Zoroaster sp. YZ-2022 | reverse complement strand
ACAAAAATGGGGGCCGGGCGGGAAAGCCTCCCCCAACCCCCCCCTGCTGCTGTGCCCCAACCGGCCATTTGAACCAACTGAACAGACAGACAGACAGACATTGACAGACGTTTGAACAGTGTGCTGTGTCTGCTGCTGCTGCTGCACTGCTACTGCTGCTGCTACTGACACTGCTACTGCGCTGCTACTGCCTGCTGCTGCACTGCTGCTGCTGCTACTACTACTGCTACTGCTGCTGCTGCTGCTGCTGCTGCTGCTGCTGCTGCTGCTGCTGCTGCTGCTGCTGCTGCTGCTGCTGCTGCTGCTGCTGCTGCTGCTGCTGCTGCTGCTGCTGCTGCGCTGCTGCTGCTGCTAATAATAATGGTAATGTGTGGATTAGAAAAGTAATTGTTGTAATGCGGTGGTCAGCAAATAGCCGAAATGCAATGGTAATTCAGCAAACAAACCTTGGTTGTTTGATTAATGTTAACTAGTCTAAATAATGGTTTGTGTAAACAAACAATTTAACGAACGTCAATGACATTAAATAAACACGAAGATAGTGGTTTATAAACAAATAAATAAAATGGGTTTAATAATATTTTTCAGATTCCATTTTCATGCTTTTCTCTTTGCAAAATCAAAACCACAAATTTAGATAAATATAAGAATTTGTGCACCTTATAGGATCTAAAGACTGCTTTCATAAATATAGTATATATTATGTATTTAACTCTGTTCTGTAATGAAGATTTATACGGTGTTGCAATTATCACCCTTACAGCATCTTTAAAGGCTACTTTCACCAATAATAGTATGTATTATGTATGTAACTCTGTTCTGTTATGAAGGGGTTTTATATGGTGTGGCACCGCACAGGATCTAAAGACTGCAGTTTCATCTATGTACTAATTTGAGTAACGTGTCTGTTTGTTAAAGAAAAACTCCGAAAAGGTGCCTGCACAGATCTGGCTGAAAATTTCCGTACGGCATTCTGTCGGACCGGTGATCATTCTAATGGGATTACGATTTTTATCCGTTCTTCTTTGAAATATTTTTTTAAACTTTTTTTTTACACAATTTCATTGAAAGATGACGTGATACTTCTCGTTCTTCTTTGAAATATTGATTTTTTTGTACACAATTTCATTCAAAGAGGACGTGCGACACGAACATTGGCGTGCGGCTCGAAAACCTGGCCGATAACAATTTCTTTGCACCAAAACATTCACGTGCGGCACGAAAACCTGGCGGCAAACTCTGGCCGGCCGTAAACCCTGGCCACCCGCGAGACCGAACCTGGCCGCCCTCAACCGACCGCATCACAAGGGCCCAGAAAGATAGCCAAAGTAAGTAAATCTATAAAAGACCTGCAAATACTTCAAACTCACCTGAACTACGCTGGAGATGTGCGCGGTTCATTATGGTGGTACGATTGTGTCAGTTACGTTTTGAACAAAGGAGTAATTTTCGGCCCATTAACACCCATCGTGTTCTTGACAAAAATGCGCAACAAAATGTGCACCCTCTTGTCAATGTTACCCGCTCTAGTTATCGAAATGAGGAATGTCCCCATAGCCAAAAGTAAGTAAAATCTATCAAAGACCTGTACAAAATACTTCAAACTGTTTTGCTTTGGTCTTACCTTTTCGTCAAAAGATTAATAAAGATGGAAATAAAGACGATTTCTGAATCATGTTTTGTCCTCATGCGCAACAAAATGCGCACCCTCTCAATTCGCACCGTCTTGACAAATGCGCAACAAAATGCGCATTGTGTTCCTGGTGCGCAACGCGTGATTTCATCTCGTATTTCGGTAAAATGCGCGCTGCGCATCGGTACAATGCGCGCACTGCGCATTTTCCTAAATAGGCCTACAGAAACTAAATGCACAACTAAAACTCTAACGCCATGAACTTGCAGCGATTAAACAGGCAAACTTTCATCTTCAGCACGCGACACTGCCATGCACACCCACCAAGTCAGCGCCCCCATCTACACCCCCATGTACACCACCCAAGATGTCTCCATCCACTACGACCAAAACAGAAGATCTTGAACAATAGTTCATGGAAGACGATAATGATGACGAACTTTTCAACAAATCATTGGAACTCCTTGACAGTCAGCAAATGCCATCAAATAACATCACGTTGTCTGATTAGATATTCTTGATCTAAACTGTTTGTGTAAACCTTAGCAACAACAACTTCCTTCTAAATACATGTGTACACTTTTCCCTCTAATAAGAGACCACTTTCAGACCGATAGCTTTTTGTGTTCAATTAAAATTCATATTTGTAAGAACCTCTAATTAAATACAGACAAGAAATACAATGTACTCTTTATTTCAGCTGAATGAGACGTTTTATCCATGTAATTCATAATAAAACAAATGACACATTCCATAATTGCGCCTTGAGCACCACTTAGTTGGTGGATACGTGCGTTATATAAGTCCACACATTATTATTATTTATTATTATAATACAACCATCCCTTTTACAATCAGGTGTTTAATTTTCATCATATAAGCCTCAAAAAAATTGATTACAGTATAAAGATCTATTAAACACAATAATTTACATTAAAAGAACCAAAAAGGATTTCAATGTAAGTAAATTCCTTTTATATATATATGTAGTTTCCTCACAAATAGTCTTTTGTTTTGTAATCACATAATGATAGTAAAATCATATTTGCTGGCCTGACTGTCACCCTTATACCTCTCCATTGAGGGGATCAAACAAATTTTGTAACCCACTGAATTAAGTTTCTAAACTCACTTAGGATTCCTCAATATAGTCTGAACAATTTTAAATTTAAAAAAAATTCCCATTTTATATTATTTTATATTTTATATTAGGAAACCTAAAACAAGTCATTTCCTATTCTTCATCGTGCACTTTTTACCCATTTCATGCATCAGTGATTATATTAATCAATACTGCACGACGAAGAAAAGACAATGATTTGTTTCAGGCCTATAACAAGTAAAACGCTAATGACTATTTCGTCTACAACTAAAGTCTACACAGCTGTTAAATAAATGTACACATGTACAGGCACGTGCATACATAGGTCCCAAAGGGTGCTTGAGCCCCTGCCCTTTTTGCCTAGTATAAAAAGTGCCCTTTTTAGCCCAAGTTTTTTTTTTTTTTTTTGTTGTTGAATGAATTATTAAGTTCCTGTTGCGCATAGACTGCCCTGCCTAGTTGAAAGATGTCAGGATATAATAAAATTAGAATAAATATTAGGTCAACAGAGATGCCCCTTACTATTCCTGTGCACGGGCCTGCATGTGCCCCTCCGCGAAACTAGATTTCACGCATAGCCGCGCGCGCCTATACGTCTTTCAACATAATCTGATCTGATTGTAATGTTAAAAACCATATTATGCGTTTTTATTAATATTACATATTAATTTGTTTCTTACTTTATTTTCAATCACTGGCGTTCAAAATCTCGTGGCACCCCATTTACAACAACACGGAACACAATTGTTAAAGTCAACAAAACTTACCTCCAAATTATAAATAAATTTCCTCTATCCTTAATCGTTAGTTGTGGTAATATGCCCTCCATACCCACCCTTCTTCTACCTAGATACTTTACACTGATGGAAAACCTCATCTATGTGAGATCGCACTTTGCATTATTCACACTGCAAATTATTCATATATCATTCAATATACACAACTCTTCAGAGAACACCAACAATTTTAGGTAAAACTTGTAGCTTTGCATGGTGAGGATGATAAGTAAGACTAATTGCGGTGACACCATGTGGAATCTCAATTGAGTAGTAATTAGTTCTGAATAATTAAGTCCTGTCAGTTTCACTGTGTAGCACGCGCTGCTCACAGTCGAGTTATGAAAAAAGGTTGGGATGGAGTTTACAAAAATAGCTACAAAATCGCAGGTCGCAGGTGGTCGCAGCTAATTTTGGTATCAAAATGTTGCTGAAAGGTTCAGCTTCAGGGAAATATGATAATTTAGGCGGGAATCGGTTTTTGCTTATGAAATCAAAAAGCTAATTTATAATCGACTTAATTTTTAAAGAGTATAGATCATGCACTGGGTTTACTTCAATTTACATGACGATAGTTTCTGTCAAAAGCCCACAATGACAATTTTAAATTTATTACCAGCAACCGGCTTTTATCAAAACAAATTCCAGGTTGTTTTTTTTGGAGATTGTAAGGCAATTCTACAGTCATTAAATATTAATTTGACTTTAAATTGTATATAAAATAGTCGTAGGGGGTCTTAGCAACCTAAAAAATGTAAAAGAAATAAAATCTGGAACACACACAAATGACCCCTTTTGGCGCACTTTAGTTTCGCCCTGGCCCACTGTGAGGCGGTGCGCGCGGAGACCAGACACGGGAGACTTTTTTGGCCTTACATGTTGTATAAAAAAGGTTGTTCAATATTAACAAAAAGACGATTTCATATTGCACGTTGTTTTTTGACAGCCAACATATCATTTATAATGTTTGTTATTTATTTTGATTATACAAAATCTTTCTTAATCAATTTTAAATGAAATATCATTTCAATTTGTATTTTGATACAATTTTTATATGTCCACATAATTATTTTAAACTGTTGTAAAATATAAACAGTTCATTTCAGTTATAACAAAATTAAGTATTTTTAAATATTATCCAAAACAGAGAGATCATCGTTTATTAAATAGTGATTAATCCTTTTGCTACAGATGGAAATTTAAGAGAACAGTTTTGGTCACCTTTCAAGAAAATTCTTTCAAAACTGCTTTTTACAACTGCATGTACCAAATTGTACTAATTACAGTACAAATCTTAGTTTCCCTTTTTTTTGGGGGGGGGGGCTGAAAATTTATTTATTAAAAACGGCGTATTATTTAAAAACCACAAAATTATACTTGAAAAAAATATAAATGCTTATTTCCAATAAGACAAAATGTTTCCAATCACGTTATTCGCATAAAGTATGAACCGGTGTTATATACATGTACAGGTCTTTGGAGAATTACAATGCGTATTCTCTGTGCGCAACATTTAATAAAGCGTGTGTTATTCAATGCAGGTCACGTATCTGCCAATCATGAAATCATTTGTGGGTTTGCGTTCTCTACTATAATTTTAGAATGTTTTTTTTGGGTCAACATTCCTCTTTGTGAGTAATGAACACATAATAATTTGTTTCTCTCAACTCCAAGTTGTTTCCGAGACATGGCCCCTGAACAAATATAGCCACGCCTTTTTTCTCGCATCGAAATTTGTTTGCATTTAATCTTGACATAAAGTGAAGATATTTTGGTGCAAAATGGTACACAGGATTAATGATTCCCAGTCTGCTACAATCTGCAGTCAAAAGTAGTATTTTTATAATATCTCTAACTTTTCAAGTTAGGGATAGTTCAATCCCCACATGAAGGAGAAAAGACACCAAAATGAATGTCCTTACATAGATAGATAGGATACAATAATTATGTTAAGATGTAAGAGTTTCAGTTACATAAATAGTGGCCCTGGTCAACCGTCAATTAGAAGGAGGTGGTATCTTCGGGCCCCAGCCAAACCTCCAGTGAATGATTGATTGGTCCATCCTTGTTTGGGGGCAGACATTATGTACCTAGTTTGAATACATATATAATATGAAAATAATCTGCCCAAAAATGGCAAAAACCACTTAAGTTGGGTTTGAAGGACCCCAACTTGAAAAGGAGATGTTAACTATTACTTTTGACAGCATATTGTAGCAGATTGGGTGCCATTCACCATGTCTACCAATTTGCAATTTGGAGGGAGAAATAGTGGGGCGTGGCTGTATATTCAGGGGCCCATATCTCAGAAACGACTTGGAGTTGGTGTGTTCATTACTGCCATAAAGGTATGTGTTAGAAAATCAGCAAAATCTTAATTGGTCACTGATAACCTCTAGGGGAGTTGGCATGGAATGACACAAGTAACAATATTGTATTTGTAGTATTAAATAAATTTATTTTGCACTTTATGGTTCCTTTACTAAGGAACCAATTACTAATTGCTGCTAAGCAGAGAATTTAGCTATTAGACAGACAACCAGGCAAGAGTACAACGATTTTTATGAATGAATGCATGGTTACCAACGAAAATCGCATTTGAATTGCAGCGATTAACAATGACAAAGATATACAATTCAGAGAGGCCTTAAACTCCAATCACAAACCATCATTTGAGGCCAAAAAAAGTACTCTGAAAATATAATATACATGCACAAACTTGGTGTAGGGTGTCAAAATAACACCAGTGGAGTCAACTTTCGTCTTTCATAGTGTTCGATGCCCAATGTGAATGCGTGTTTTTAATACCACAGCTTTTTGAAGTGGTAAAACAACTTGGTACTAAAATGAATACAAACAACCTGCGACAAGCCAAAAAGACTGGAATGCACTATTAATAGTGAATTTTGTATTCAACAATTTTGTATTAACCATGAAACAAAAAATCTGATTAAAAAGTAACATTTATATGAATAAAACACAGTGTTCCTGTGGGTTTATATGGATTGCATCTAAAGATTTTATTTCATTATTGTATCAAACTTATTTTATCCTGGAATAATATAAATTTGATATTTGCTTTTAACATTCTTCTGGAAAATAATTAATTAATAAAATAGTATAAATGTAAAATAGTAGTTATTGGCCTCAGTTATGTTTTGAACCTAGCAAGTTCTTTCTCAGAGAAAGAATCCGCAAGGTTCGAGATATAAGGCCAGCAACTACTGTTTTGCATTTATATACTACGGGTCATTTAGGTTGGTAAGCAGTTTGCAACAGCCAATTTTCTATTTATAAAATAGTACCAAAATATATTTATACATCTAACTAACATTAACAACATATTTCATAGCTTAGCAGGGATTTTGGATTGTATAATGCCAAAATGTATTTCTGTAAATGATACAGTAGATCTAATGCGCTTGAACAAGTTCTGCTCGTAGATGTGAAGCATCATCTTTAGATATAATATTTGCGATGACATGTATTAAAATAATCTCTTTTGAGAAGTAAGGGTTCTGAGAAGAACGTTTGGTTAACTCAACATTTCGATCCGTATGCTTTGATCATCTTCTGGGAGAATGCCGGAATGCTGGTGCAGGAGGGGCTTAAGTAGCTCTGTGGAGGAGTCCTGATTGCTAGATCTTTGGGCTTGCTTGTGCCATTCTTGTAGATGTAGCTATTACCTAAAACAAAATTCAAATACATTTATAATTAATTATGTGTGAAATAACAAATGTATTATAACACAATTTATCTATAGAAAGTGAAAGATACTGTAATAAATTATTTAAAAATGTGCAAAATATCAGCTGTTTTAACCCTCCTGGGCATTAATCAGTAAACTTTACACTAACGCGTGAGTGGATGTATTGCTGCACACACATAATGTAATGGTGTCATAGATGACTAAAAAATAATACAGGGTTTGCCCATGATGTTTTTATGTTTGTTTCACTATTTACAAGTATATTTGGGCCCTAATATTTAAAAAAAAAAAAAATTGTGGGGGGGAGGGGGGTGGACGATGGGGAAGGAAATACACATACTGTACAAATTATTCTAGTAACAGATGCTTTATTTACATTATTTACATCATTTACATGTAGCTCTCACGTACATCAATAAAATCCACACAACTAGATACATAAAAGCTGTTCTACAACCAACCAGTGGCGCAGCAATCATCAACAGTGCACAGGCGTAGCATACACTATGTGGACTTCGGAAGAAAGGATGTCCACATAGTGTAGGAACTCTGTGCACTGTGTGGACTTACACACGTCCACACAGTGTTTTTGGACTTTGGAAAAGTACGAATATCTCTGAAATTAGTGATTTGTCTAGGCAGGTTCGTTGACTTAAATCGAAGGATATTATTAAAAGGGAAAAATAGAACGAAAACCGCTCAAAAAACACTCTTCTGTGTGAAATGGGAACGATTTTAAGAAATTACTGTGCTTAAGTACATGAGAACAAAGGAATGTCCACATAGTGATAGCAACAACGGTCTGTGTGTGTGTGTGTGTGCAAACTGGTGTGTGTATTCCAATACACCCACTCACTAAGCTATTCTTTTGTACACTGCATGCAAAACACACACAGACCCTATGCAAACAGATCATTATGCGAGATTTCACATGTAACCCGATAGACCTTCAACTCCAGCACACTCCTACATGTAGGGTGGGTCAAAGGTGACAAAGTCAAGTGGTGTCTGGTTTTTTGGTCGAGTATTAAAGGGGCAGTGCAAAAAAAAAACTTTTTGAGAACTGCAGTACATCCACTCCCTCCTCGGAGGGTTTTAACCAACCACACACCATCCCTTAAAAACATTCAAATAATAAATCCCATATTCCGCTATTTTATTTTAAGCTAGGTTTCAACTTCATAAGTTCAGGGGTTACACAGTTGTAACCTTAAATTTATTTGGGAATTACCAACTTTGTATTCTCTTTCTCTTATTCTTACAATTATATCATCGTGATTGTTAAATGAAATTTCTCGTTTGAATTACTTTTATATATAAAGTGTAATCTGTGTTTATCTATTTTAAAGATATATCTCCCGCGTCATATCGAACCTTTCAAAATAGTAGTTCTTGGCCTTACGTTTTGAACTTAACAGGTTCTTTCTCAAAGGCAAAATGAACGATATGCAAACATGGACACACATAAGCACAACAGTTAGCAGACGTTAGTCAGGTGTGAAATGAACACAAATTAGTGAAGATTTTAATGTATAACATTTTTAAGAAATTAATATGAATTTAATTATGAATTTGGAGAAGTGCACTTTAATTTTTGTTGATCAAGATTTGCGAATTCCTTTCAATTATAATAATAACAAAACAAAATTGAAAAAGTCACATAAATATCGGCAATTTTAACAACTGTTGTAATTCAAAGGTTTTTGATTCAACTCACATTATAGATATTACATAAAGGCACTGTTAATTAATATTTGTTGCTGATTAAACGGTAAAATGCATTGTGGTAACAGCTCTAACAGTAGCAAAATAATACAAATTATTCAATTCAAGAACTAATACGAGTCACAGATTTGCCAATGATAATATCGTCAAATGATAATACATCCAATTGCAGCCAAAATTGCTGGATCCATTGGAATTCTGCCGTGGGGTGTTTTAAATAGGGGTATGAACGTTCGCCCGATTTGTGAGGCCTCTCTTAGCCACCGTACTTTGTATATGGGAAATCCGGTCCCCACGTGTACATGTATCACGTGTTTCCCTGTTGGCAAAAAAAAAAAAAAAAAAAAAAAAACATCCCCGAGGCCTTAAAGCCATGATAAAGTCATAGTTCTTAGTTTGGCAAGCTCTTTTCAAGCATTATTTATAGTGTGTGTGTATTGTATAATACCTAAAATAACAATTACTTTGTATTGGTATACTAATATTGCTTATGTCAAATAACTGATGATCGATAGCAGTGGATGTGTCAAGGATGATTCTGTTGATTCTGGTAATTACACCCATTGCTTCTGGTCTACTGTCAATTAGTAAATTACTGCGGTTGTCAATGACAACAGCATTTTCACAAACACTGCGCCCACACGTATTCAGACTTAAGTGCTGCTCGACTTTCATTTATCGCAGTGCTGGCATGCCGCTAGTACCAAACATTAACATGGCTGGTGCAGGTTTTTGGTGGGGAATACTTGCTCTGGTTACCACTGCGTGCGTTTCCACTGGTTGCATAGCTGCGATTAACCGATCACACTCTGTAACCGTGCCAATTTGGTGTGGTATAATTGATTTTGCTTTGACAGGGCATGTTAATGAGACAACCAACGCCTCAACCCACAAACTATGCCGAGATGCTTGCGAGGCTGACCCACACTGTACCTCTTCAAATTTTGCATCAGTGAGTGGCATCTGTGAGTTCAATAACGTTACCCACTACAACTACCTCGATGACTTGACTGGACGCCGTGGGTGGATCTACACGTACACCTCAAAACAGGTACAATCTGAAACAACATTTTAAAATTTTGTATCGGCCATCATCATCTTCTTCTTCTTCTTCTTCTTCTTCTTCTTCTTCTTCTTCTTCTTCTTCTTCTTCTTCTTCTTCTTCTTCTTCTTCTTCTTCTTCTTCTTCTTCTTCTTCTTCTTCTTCTTCTTCTTCTTCTTCTTCTTCTTCTTCTTCTTCTTCTTCTTCTTCTTCTTCTTCTTCTTCTTCTTCTTCTTCTTCTTCTTCTTCTTCTTCTTCTTCTTCTTCTTCTTCTTCTTCTTCTTCTTCTTCTTCTTCTTCTTCTTCTTCTTCTTCTTCTTCTTCTTCTTCTTCTTCTTCTTCTTCTTCTTCTTCTTCTTCTTCTTCTTCTTCTTCTTCTTCTTCTTCTTCTTCTTCTTCTTCTTCTTCTTCTTCTTCTTCTTCTTCTTCTTCTTCTTCTTCTTCTTCTTCTTTTGCTTCTTATTCTTCTTCTTCTTATTCTTCTTCTTCTTCTTCTTCGTCTTCGTCTTCTTCTTCTTCTTCTTCTTCTTCTTCTTCTTCTTCTGCATGAAGACGGCAGACCGTGTGAATGAGTGTGACGTCGAATGGCCAGCAGGGGAATTCTGCGTATTCAAGCTCGGGGACAATTGCCCAAAAAGTATGTATGGAAACACTTAATTGCTTATGAAGTTTGTTGATTATATTGAACATTTCATTTAATTTAAAATATCGTCACGATCAGAGCCGGCTTTCAACATGGAATATCAAATTACTTCGTATGAAAACAGAAAGTAACATTCTACGTGGTTTTACCATAGTTTGACAAAACGTGGTTAATTAAACCATATGAATAATTTGTGTTGAGTGTAGCCATGCTGTGTCTTGAAAGTTCTGGAGCGCGCGGAAATTATATCGCTGTGGGTGTTGCTGGCCGTAACAGTGACCTATATAACGTTTAGCGTTTTCACGAAGTGACGAATCACTTTAAATACCAGGAGCGCTCTGCACGCGCGGTCTTGTTTTTGCGTTTTCACGAAGTGATGATTATCTTTGGCATGTAATTTCCCATTAGTTACATCTGTATGACATTAATTACATCTGTATGATAAAGATACTGACTTTTCTTTGTAATTAAAGTAATACGCTTTAGTAGGAAGCAAAATGTAAAATAGTTAAACGCTGAAGTCTTTAAAATTGTGATTTAAGTTCAACTTCAAAGGCCGATTGCGACTCGATCAGACTAAATTCATTACAATAATGTGTAATTATCTTTTCACTTATTTGCATGAGCGTAAATGAGATAACAGAAACTAATTCTCAAAAGCTTAGTTTAACAGTTAAATGTGCGAAAATAAATAACGTCACTATTAATTAAAGTTGAGAAATGAGTCATTTTATAGCAATTTTTCCCCTTCCTCATGAAAAATATAAATGTGTTGACAAAAAAGAATATTACCCAATATTACCCATACACTGCTACGTTACTTGAACATCTACCGGTACCAATTCTTAAAGAGGGGCTCTAAGGTCAAATTTAGTTTTGTGATGCACTCATTTTCCAATAACTAGAGTCCTTAGTGTGAACAAATTACAAAACAAATTAATCTCTAACCTCACGTTAAAGTGATGTAAAATGTCATTTTATTTGATAACCTTCCTGTGTGAAATTTGTTAACATCCAAAGATAACAGTGACGTCACATTTCAAATAAATGGATCTCTACATTTGTGTACGGTGAATTTGCAGTTCATTCCTGAATCTCCACAATATTTGATCAAATCGGCGTTGAAATGTACTTTTTGACAAACAAAAAATTCCTGTATGGAATGTTACAGACTCATTTACCGTAAGAAAACAGTCACGTCATGTTTCAAATATCGCTCTGAAAGGGTATCAAATAAAATGATATGTTACACCACTTTAAAGTGAAGTTAGAGACTTTTAACTTTTTAACACTTTAATAAGGACTCTATCTATTGGAAAATGAGTGCATCACAAAACTGAATTTGACCTTAGAGAGCCTCTTTAAAGTAATCGTGAGAAGCAAGGTTTTACAGTAATATACTACCTTTTTTGGTAGCTTCTGACAACTATCTCGTTTCGAAGTATTTTTTTCCTTTCTAAAAGGAAATCATCAATTTTCAAATGAAAAACTCAAATCCGGAAATTGCCGGTAGGCAATACAGGCGATACAAATTTATTACGCCAATAATGACATTAAAAACAAGAAGAGGGTGGTATTTAGAAAATTTCACAAAAATGTTGTTTATTACGAATTTCATTTAAACAAATAATAATAATTAAATGTCTTAAAGCTTTGGGAAATACCGTATTATTTTAACCATATCGTTATTTTAAATCCTGTGATTATTATTATATCTTTAAAAAATGATTTATTGTTGATCACCCGACGCAAGAATTTCACCAACCTATAAAGATCGCGGAAGCCCCTTCTATAATAGGATTCAAGCCGGACAATGGTCATCGGGCAAGCTCTGTGGTCGAGTGGTTAAGAGGGAAATCACCGAGTATGCAGTGCTATACACACGTCCGTGTAGAGTAAAATTAAATCAATTGTTTACCACCCGGCGCAAGAATTGCATCAACCTGCTTACCATCCAAAATAATTAATGCAAAAATAGTATTGGTGGTACTTTTCGAACCTATCAGCCACACCCTCATGGTTTGAACATACAAGAAGGAAATTACACATTATCTGTTTTTGTTCCTCCACAGATCCAGTCTCACTTTGTGTTTTCTTTGTTTTTTTTCTGTTTTTAGTTGGTTTGTTTGGTTTTTCAATCCCCTTTTCCAACTGTCCTTTTTCAACCAATCTCCCACTTTCACCTGTGCCTTTTCTTTTTCCTCCCCATAACATTTTCTCAATTTTTCCTTCTGTAACGGTCCCAGCTTTTGTCTTGCCTGTATACACCCCAACCTCTACTCATCCCTTTCATCCGTAATCCCTCTTGTGTACAACCTCCTCTCCTCTGGCTATGACTCACCACCCTCCTAATGTTCCATTCTTTGTGTTCCTTTAACACCTGAAATTATGTGTATAACGTGTGTGCCTTGTTGTTGCTGTCTTCTTGCCTTTGATAAAGATCATGTCATGGTTTCAACACGTTCGAAACTGATGTTGATTTAATTTCAATCACATACATGTATATAGTTGCTGATTAAAATGCATTAATAGTCAGTCCCCCTGAGCTATTTTCTTCTTTTATGTTTTCTTCTTGTAGCCCCTTACCAAGAGTGGCTTTTAGCCTTGTTTGGGGCGAACTTGCATACAAAAAAATTGTAAAAAAATTGTGATAGAAGCTGAAGTAGACTCATAATTTGGCAAAGGGTGTTGGCGCACCTATATATCTTCATATGAAATTTCGCCCTTGTGACATAGCATTGTATCATCAGCACTATCGAGTATAATGGGGCAATCTCGATAGCATTGACCGAAAGGTTAAGCGGTCTGCACCAGTAAGCAGGGGTTATTTGGTTCGTCGGTTCCCGCCCGATTCAGATGTGGATTTTTCTACAGACGTTCGATATAATGAGCAAAGGGCTGAAAATAATTAGCCGGTACCATCTGGAGGGACTAAATCTATCATAGATCTATCATACATATTATGTAAGTATGATAGCCCTGCTGAAACGGTTGCTTCGTGTTAGTTTTCAAACGATTTTCACTGTTTAATTTGAAAAGCTTAACCTCGTTCATTAAACCACTTCTACGACTGTTTAAAGATGCTGACAGAAGTAGCCTAAAAAGTTCCCATGATTTGCAACTTAGTAAAATTTCAAACAGCCGTTGTACACGTTGCGCGTCCTTTCAACAAAATAACAAACGACCGGAGCAGTCATCAACGAGGCACTGGACATTTCCTCTTTAAATTATGTTTTTGGGGTACATATTTCATAGTTTTATAACATCACCCCCATTTTAAAGGGTTAAATTATGATTTGTTAGCGTTTGGAAACATAACACCTATATTTCGGAGCATCGGTGTTGTTATTTATTCACCTATTAGACAATAATTATGGGAAAGGGCTGCGAAGGTACCTCTCTGTAACCCATGTCGATTAATGGGGCGATCTCGATGTCAAGGAGGTAAAACCGACTGCACCAGTAAAGGAAGAGGTAGTGGGTTCGTCAGGCCCCGCCTGATTTGCATGTGGATATTTATGGAGACACTCGAAATCACTCAGGTGATACAGTGCTGAGCTATGTCGGAGGATACAAATCACTATCATGAAATCATGAATGTGCAATCTCCAATATTGTACATTGAATTCAAGTATTCAAACTGTACTTTGAATGTATGTATGTATTTATTTATTAAATTTTGCACATTTTGACAAATATTGGTTCTTTTTTTATGTAAGCGAGATGTAGCTAGGAGATGTTTTCATTATCTGCTGAGCAGATAATTTTGCTGAGCAAATATTTCAGGCTGAGCAATATTGCTCAATATTTGCTGAGCAACTCTTTGAAATGGGCCCTGGAGTGTTCTTTGGGTCTGAAATGTACCGCTACATTTGCTTGTACCAAACTTGCTAAATACTAAATTTCCCATGCGGAAGCATACATTATCTTATGAAGGGAATATTGAACACAGACTGAAGTGCCCGAGTTTATTAAAGAATATACACATTATAATAACTTATAGTTATCCCCAGTATAACAACAAATGAGTGGGCGTTTGGCAGCCTAATTAAATAAACTCCTCGTTCTGTAAACTTATTAAATGAAAATTATGGTTGATTGACTTGATGCGTGTCTTTTGGTTGGTTTTTACAAGAACACCTTCGTATTACCAACATATTCTGATTCGGGAGAAACGCATGCATAATTTATTTCAACTTCTATTCATCTCAACAATTAGGGACAGTCTCATAAAGGCTAACGTATACATATAAATAACTTTGCGCAGCCTCTGCAAAGTAGTTGGAAGCTTGTTATAGGCTGTTTACCATAATTGTTTTAAAAGCTAGTGTGGGTTTTAAAACTGGTGCCAAATGATAGAGTATTTTTAATTCAGAAAAATCAGTTAATATTTTTTCAATCGGACATTGCGTTGGGAAGATAAGAAGTCAATAATGTATATCAAAAACAAGGTTAAAATTATTCTGGCAGGTCAAAGGATTTTATCCTATGTTTTTCTTTTATTCTTTATTTGGCACCAGAATTGGAGCAGTAACAACATCATCTTTTGGGACTTCAAATTAGTTTCACTTTATCCTATATTAATGCAACTTGAGTATAATCAATTGTTGTTATTTATGTTTCAGAGCAGATTATTTTAAAATAATAATTTAATTATTTCCAATTCTGCATAATTAATGGTGGCATTATTATGTGCATAAATAATGCATAATTTATGCAATACCCAAAAGTAATTTTTGAAGGAAATTGTTTTGTGATATGTCCATATTTTTCTTTCAGAGAATGTACCTGAGGTATTTAAATTTCAATCCAAACTGTCATATGTAAATGAGCTAAATTGCATTTAATTACCTAATTTGCATAACAATTTAGATTTCTCTCCAATTATACAGTAAATACAGGTTGCAACATTAATGGTTAATCAAATATTCTTAACTCATTAGTCGCCCTTGCGCAATATATGTAGGAATTTGGGGTGGGTGGGGGCATACAACAAAACCGAA
>CM055835.1:10392237-10669737 GCA_029582265.1 Zoroaster sp. YZ-2022 | reverse complement strand
AGGGGAGTATACAGCTCAATTGCTGCCATTACAGCGCATATAGGGCTAATCAAACAACAACAAACTCTGCCCTCACAGGTACCCATTTACCCCTGGGTGGAGAGAATCAATTATGGTAAAGTGTCTTGCTCAAGGACACAAGCACCATGGTCGCGGCTGGGATTCGAACCCACATTCTGACGACTCAACCATCAGAACACTAAACCGCTCGACCATGGCACTCCAATTATCAAATTAAAATCTCCAATTTCTGATAAAACGATGAATAACACGGACAGAACATCTACAATCCATTTATACTGTACTGACAGAAAAAAAAAAAAAAAAAAATAATAATAATAATAATAATAATAATAATAACACGTGCGCATTTCTAGGAATTCTTTTTTCATTTTTTCCAATTAGCCGATGAGCTAAAGAAGCTGGCTTTTGCTCAGCTAATTTTTGTTTGATGGCATCTTTAGGTTTTAATCCAATGAGTCTAGTTTCTTCGTTGGTTAGAGCTTTTATTACTCGCGGTAGCCTATTTACCCATTCTCTAGATCTTGCATTATTTACCATTTCTTGCGCGTATTGATGAGAAAACAATCTCTCGGCTAAGGTTCTGTTTAATCGTTCCACGATGCCCTGCGCTCTATGATTTCCGACCTCGCCTCTCTGTATCTTTACGCTTTTTTTTTTACTCATTAGGCTATTTACGCTCGCCATAAATTCATTTCCTGGATCGACTTTGAGAATTTTTGGCCAAGTTAGTGGACTCCTTTTGTAAATTTGTTCAAACCCGTTACCGACTTGCGTGGCAGTCTTGTCAATCAATGGTTCGGCTTCTTTATATCTGCTGGCTTCGTCGGAGATTGTTAATGCAAACTTTTTTACCGATTGTATCATGAGGAAAAAACAACAAATCAGCCTAATGGACCTCGTTTGGTTTTTCATGGAGAGAGTTTGCGCTGGTCGGTCTGGGGATGTATTTGGGGTATGGGAGATAAATCTGCCATAACGCTTGCTTTTTCAACCACTTTCAGAAACTATGGCCTCTTTGGCTAATTTCTCAATCGTTCTTTGGCCCTTCCAATATCCTTTCGGGCTGTAATAAGCGTTTTCGAGTTTCGATCCATTTATTATTTATATATTTTTTAAGTGGGAGAATTTATAATATTTTTAGGTAAAATTCCATGTTGAACCAACCACGTTTGGGTCATTAGCGCTGACCCAACTGTCGCCGTGAGCTTAAGACTGTCGCTTACATCTAGCTTACCCAGGTCGGCTGGTTTTATTTTAAACACTTTTCTAGCGGCCATGCTATAAATGACGGTTATAATTCCTACAACACCTCCGTGATATTGACGATGCTGTTTGTATCTAGTGCAGACATTTTATATTATAGACAATATTTTTAAATTTATTTTTTAAAATCCATTTCTAGGTTTTGATGATAATCGTCCTCTTTGAAAAATGTGTGACTCAGATACCCTACAACTCCCATGCCCAAGGTGACGAATAAAACCTCATTAGATTTTTGTTTTTGATTTTCGTAAAAATCTTCATAAGAATCTTCCGTACTTGTTTTAAACACTTTTCTAGCGACCATGCTATAAATAACGGCTATAATTCCTACAGCACATCCGTGCACACATTTTATATTATAGACAATATTTTTTATTCCATTTCGAATGGATCAACATCTTTATCTCGTGATGGTGAAACAGTTTTTACGGGTTCTGGGGCTGATTGCGCAGCAGTTTCTACGGGTTTTTTTCTGGTCAGAGTTTAGCATCTTGTAGATAAAATATGCAATACCTCCAACGACCGCTACTCCCAGTCCGATGTAAAGCGTGTTTACTCCGTCGCTTTCTTCTTTCACACTCGAAGATGTGTTTGGCTCGACAGCGTCGTCGATGGCTTTGTTTGTTAAACTTTGCTTTTTCTTTTTATTAAGTTCTGCGAGTCTTTTACCAGCCGCGACTCGATTTGGATTTTTTTATTTTATTCGGTGTTTTCGTTACTTGGTTTACGGGTGTCTCCTACGTTTTCTCTTGCTCCATCGTCTTTATAATCTAGACAAGAATCTTTTATTTTAAAATGTTTCGCCGAAATTAGCGCCTCTGTGATTGGCGCCAAAAATCTTCCGTACTTGTAGTATACTTCGCATAACCCGCAAGAAAGAGCGCTCGAGATGAACGGGTCTTTTTCTAAATCGGTAATTAAACTATCTTCATCATCGATCGTAAATTCGTATCCCATCACATCGATCAAGTTTAATCCGGATCCCAGCGCTCCAGCGTAAAGACTTATGATCGATGAGCCCAATGAGGCTATCATTTCACGACCTAGTCTCGCTTCGTATCGCGCGTATAATTTATCTTGTTCGATCGACCAAGTTTAAAGTTTCAATCTCGGAAATGGTATACTCTTTACCGAAATATTTCCTCAAGTTTCCTCCAGCTACGACGGCTAACAATCGATCGCTGCCCTTATTGTCAATTGGTATAGGCGGTAGGGCGATATTTTCAACACAGCTGTTCGTTTAGAATTTTCGCAACTTCTTCCATTATTATATAATACTTGTTATATTTTTTTTAAATGCTTCGCTCTAGTCAACGGTTTTATAAATTCTACATTTACGTACGAGTATGGTATACTCTTTACCGAAATATTTCCTCAAGTTTCCTCCAGCTACGACGGCTAACAATCGATCGCTGCCCTTATTGTCAATTAGTATAGGCGGTAGGGCGATATTTTCAACACAGCTGTTCGTTTAGAATTTTCGCAACTTCTTCCATTATTATATAATACTTGTTATATATTTTTTTAAATGCTTCGCTCTAGTCAACGGTTTTATAAATTCTACATTTACGTACGAATATTTATGAATAAAAAATACGAGTCCACCGAGTACCAAACAGTTTGTAAATATACACAAAATCCAACTAAACATTCAATTAGCATATTTATCTATAAATCTTATTATAATCTTACAACTTACTACAACCTATCAAGTAACCTGTCAAGTAACCTACTACAACCTATCAGGTGACCTACTACAACCTATCAAGTAACCTACTACGACCTATCAAGTAACCTACTACAACCTATCAAGTTACTTACTACAACCTATCAAGTAACCTACTACAACCTATCAAGTAACCTGTCAAGTAACCTACTACAACCTATCAGGTGACCTACTACAACCTATCAAGTAACCTACTACGACCTATCAAGTAACCCACTACAATAATAATAATAATAATAATAATAGCATTTATATAGCGCCATATATCCAAATAAATTTTGCTCATAGGCGCAGAACAATCAAATTAAAAACTGTCCAAGTTATAAACTTGAAATTTAAAAATAAAAAGTTAAAAACATTCAAAAACCCGTTAAAAACCCGTTCAGTGGTATAATAAAAGTATACAAAAATTTCCAAACATCACACAGTTAAAAATTACATGTACAGATACAACAGACCCAAAGCACATGTACATGATAAAAATGTATGACGAATTAAAACTAATTATATTCCTTATTAAAAAGATAAGTCTTAAGACGTGATTTAAATACAGTCAGGGAGTTCAGTTCCCGTAAGTCCCTTGGTAACTTGTTCCATAGCTGTGGCGCCACCCTGCAGAATGCTCTTTCCCCAGCTGATTTCAATTTGACTACTGGGACCCTGAGGAGAGTTGTATCAGATGATGACCTAAGCGACCGGGCACTTGTGTGTGGCATCAACATATCAGTTAGGTATTGAGGGGCAAGGTTTCGGCAGGCCTTGTAGATGATAGCGATCAGCTTATACTGAACCCTGCGAGTAACAGGCAGCCAGTGTAGAGATCTGAGAACCGGAGTGATGTGCTCTCTGCGTTTTGTGCCAGTAAGAATCCTCGCGGCTATGTTCTGTAATCGCTGGAGGCGAGATATGGTATACTGTGGAAGGCCATACAGCAGGGCATTACAAGAGTCTAACCGGGAGGTGACGAATGCATGTATGGCAGTTGTTGCTGCTTGATCAGTGAGGTGCTTTCTGCTCAGTCTTATATTATACAGCTGATGATATGCAGCTTTACAGACCATGGAAATGTGTGCACTGTAACCTAGTGACGAGTCAAAAATGACTCCAAGGTTGCGAACCTGATCCCTGGGCAAGATGGTGCAGTTGGATATGTTAATGCTCGGCAAATGAACTTTGGCACGCTGTTGGTGAGTGCCAATAAGCAGAAATTGTGTTTTATCTCCATTGAGCTTGAGCCTGTTTAGCACCATCCACTCCTGGATCTCAGCAACACACTGTTCAATTTTATTCAAACAGGTTGCAGTCACATTGGTAGATGGTTTGAACGACAAGTAAAGCTGTGTATCATCCGCATACAAATGGTAACAAAGTCCATGTCTCTTTACCAAGTCTCCCAATGGTAAGGTGTAAATGGTGAATAAAATGGGTCCCAGCACAGATCCTTGTGGAACACCACATAAGAGGGGGAGTGACCCGGAGAGTGAATTATTCACGCGCACTTGCTGCAGCCTGCCGGTAAGGTAGGAATGGAACCACTTAAGTGCATCAGATGTAATGCCAAGCCTGTCCGACATTCGTTGCAGCAATATATCGTGATTCACCGTGTCAAATGCAGCAGACATGTCCAAAAGGATCAGAATAACTGCCTCCTGCCTATCCATAGCCATGAGCACGTCATTTTGCACTGCCAAAAGTGCAGTTTCTGTGCTGTGCCCCACACGATAAGCCGATTGAAAAGGCTCAAACAAATCGTTCTTTTTCATGTGTGCAGCCAGCTGGGCAGACACTGCTCGCTCGATCAACTTGGAAACATATGGTAGGTTTGAAATGGGACGATAATTTTCCTTAACCAGCGGGAGCACAGCTTTTTTCAACAGTGGTTTTACAATAGCCAATTTGTATTCTTGAGGTACACAGGACGAGGTAAGTGAATTGTTTATGATGGCAGTGATCGTATCCACAACCTCATCCTCACAATGCCTGAGTAGCCACGTCGGCAGCGGATCAAGCTCGCAGGATTTATTTGGAGCTTTCTTCATCAGCTGACGAACGTCATCTGCAGTCAATGTTGTAAGACAAGAGAGTTCAGTGTTGAACATCTTAGTTTCCGAAGGATACTCTGTCTCCAGTATACCGGCAGCCTGGTTTAGATGTTGAGATATATTGCTGATTTTCTCCACAAAGAAACTACCGAAGTCATCAGCTAGTTCTTGATCACTGTCATGACGAGGGAGAAGGGATTCAGATTTTCTGTTGAGAATCACGTTCATAACCTTGAATAGATTTCTGGGGTTTCCTGCATTTTCAAGAACCATATTGGGATTTAACTTTCTGTTCACAGAAGAGCCTACGGTCATTTGGTGATTTTGTGCGCCTCCATCTACGTTCAAGCTGCCTCCGCTTTCTCTTATCTTGAATCTGGTCATTCGAAAAACCACAGGGACGATGTCGGACTGTAATGACACGACGATGTTCTGGAGCGTGCTTATTCAAGAGCTCACGTAGGACATGATTGTAACTCTGAACAGCACTGTCAAGGTCTGGGCATTTCAGAACATCCCGCATGGCTTCTCCTACACCAACCTTGAAATCATCATGATCGATACAGTTGTATTTTCTGTAAACCATTTCCTTTTTCAAAGAACAAGGTTTACACAAGGCAAGTTCACATGTAATACAAAAGTGGTCAGATATCTGATAATCCACCTGGACATTGCGCACAAAATCCGGAGATCGTGAAATAATCAGGTCCAAGGTATGCTCACTTACATGTGTGGGTTTGTCAACGTGTTGCACCAGATTGAAGAGTCCAAGAGTTCCAGGAACCGAGATGCCTCGTTACTGGTGGGTACGTTCACATGAAAATTGAAATCGCCGACTACAAGCAGCTCCTCCGGTGCTATGATGCAGTCGTCCAGTATATTTGCAAACTCCTCATAGAACACAGACAGTGGGGTTCTGTTTTGTGCCGAAGGTGTCGGGCGATACACAGCTAGTAATCTCATGGACTTGTTGTTAGAAGTGCACACCATATCCATGAATTCCATTGATCTTGAAATGGATTTTCGCTTGAGTTCAACTGCTACCCCCTTTTTGTGGATAACAGCAACACCACCGCCTTGACGATCATCCCTTGATAGATGTTTAAAATCATATCCATCTGGTTGGAGTTTCCCTATGATGTGGTTGTCGTAGGAAAACAACCATGACTCAGTGATAACTAATATGTCCAGGTCATTATCAGCAATGTAATGGGTAATTTCGGCAGATTTCTGACGACAAGACTGTGCGTTCATCAGACCAAATTTCAATAGTTTCAGTCCATTTGGTGACCGATTTGTATTAACAGAGATCAAATTTTGACTACGTATTGAAAAGTATCGGAATAAGTTACCCGTTTCCATACGGGCAACATGTGGAGTAATAACTACATCAATTTTGCGTTGTTTACGGGAACCTGCACGTTCTCCCCTATGAGTAGGTAAGAAGGTGTCTCTATTAATTCCAAGTTCTCTAATAATATTCCATGTAGAAATGGAAAGCCGTTCTTGTATGCCCACTGTATGCAGCTCCAAAAGTTGTGATCTATTGTACATGTACATCATTGTGGATGTAGTAGCCTGGCTTTGCATAACAGTGTAAGTAGCTGTATGAGTAATTGTAAGGGCCACTAGCCTCAGCGCACAGCAACAATACACTCCAATCTATCAAGTTACCTACTACAACCTATCAAGTAACCTACTACAACCTATCAAGTGACCTGTCCAAGTAACTTGCTGTAACCTGGTCAGATCCGTCTAGTATTACGTTTTTAAAATCAACTTGCAATGTTTGGCTCGTTTTAATTTTTGGTTAATTTATCTTCTGGTCTCTTGGTCCGGTATGACGTCATTTTCTCGAAGACAATTTTCGAACGAGTCTCTATCTTTGCAATAAAATATACACAACCACTTTAGTTGCTCTCTAAAATCTTTCAACACGCTATTATATTTTTGCGAAAGAATCCAACAGCTGTGTTTGGCGTGCCTACCGCTAAAAGCCAACTCGCTGATCATACATTTATTATTCTCGTCGTATTTTCTATGTTTTAACCCTTTGGTTGCGGAGCAGTCGTGGATGATAAACAGCGTCTCATCTCCTTTAAAGACACCGTGGTAAATCTCGATAACTTTGTGTAGCGTCGAGTCGGTCAAGTCGTTAATGTACACTCGCTCATCATCCACCTTCTGATTTAGTAGGCGAGATTTTTGGCAATGGTCGGACATAGTATGACTATATGCTCAAAATATCTACGATATTCTTTTTCATCTCCCAATAGACCGCAGATCAATGCAGCGTGTGGATATTTCGGTAACATGTTTAATAATATTCAACATCATTTTTTTTAATATATCGCGGAATGAAATCGTCCATTTTCGATATTGAGTTGAGCGTCCATGATGATGTAAATGTAGCAGTTTAATTCGCCGGCAGTTTCCGACTGCTTTTCGAGCTGAATGGTAATTCCTTCGGATGCGTTTTCTATCCGTCTGCCACTACCATGAACTTTGTTGTCATCGTTGCTTCTCAAATCTAAAAACAAACCGTATTTATCTACTAGGTAATCTTTGAGTTTCATATCCGACAGACCCAAAGCCTTGGTTACTCCCATGGCGTGTTCTTCTCTCGAATTTCCGAAATATTTCTGAATTTCTTCCCAGTGTTGATACCCGCGCATCCCTTGCGCGTAAAATTGATTGGGAATTCCTTCGATAGTAATTGAGATTTTATCAATCTTTGGATTATAAAATTTTAAAGAAGACTTTTCAGTAGGCTCTTTGAATAGCATCAATATTCCCTTCATGCTATTGAGATTTATATTCCACGTTTTATCTCTCTTGTTTAGCGGTTTTATACAGTGTCTCAAGACTCTGTCGTATAATACCACCAACTTTTTGCTATATTGATTTTTAATCATTTGAGCGAGTTGTGGATTGGTGACAATCTCGTATTCTACAGAAATTCCGCTTATGATATATTTACTATCGGCGTCTGAGCTTACGATAACTTTGGAATATTTATTAAACGTGAGTTAATAAGTTAGCCGATCTGTCAGCCCGGCTTGATAATATGGTTGATGATCGGTCAATAGTTCAACGTCGAGTGGAATGTAAAATCTATTTTTATAAATATCCGCGACAGACTTGTCTTTTCCTTGATTAGCTGCAACATCGCCGCCGCTGGCGTCTACTCTTAATTTAGTTATATTATCCGATTCGATTCCTTGATACGCTAGATTTTCGAGTTGGTGTTTCGTCAACCACGTGTCTTTGAAACAGTTGTACACATCCGCATCGTTTAAAGGATACACTTCTTTTCCTTCAAATTTAATGGAAATATTTTTTAACGATGGCTCTGCCTATATTATGTACGATGGTTCGCTCGTCATCTTCGGATTCTAGAGTAATGTTAAAAGCCAATCTGGCCGATCCTGGAACGATTACGTCGTCTTTTCCCAAATTTGGGAAACTAACCGTCAACAGTTGATTTTCATCGATGGTGCTCGGATTGTTTGTGATGGCGGCTTTTTGTCGTATTCCTTTTATACCTTTTGAATTTCTCAATCGCCTGTATGGATTTAGCTTGTGCCCGAATGCTTCGCTCATATTTAACATGTACTATTATTTTATTAAATTAAAAAAAAATATATATAATTAAATGGTGTCTATAGCGATGATGATTGGAGGCGCAATAGTAAACGCCCTCGCTTTTTCCGGTTCAATTTTTTTATTTTCCAGTTTACGTTCCAACGAAGCGGAAAAAGAACGAAAGAGGCACGATTTAGCGCTAGAAAAACTTGCTAAAGCTAGAGACGAATGGTCCAAAGAGCGCTCGAAATATCTAGATTACATGAACGACAGACTCAAAAAAGAATCGCGCGCTCAAAAAACTTTTACCGATATATATATTATATAGTTACCGGCAGTCAACTCGATTACCGCCGAGTTTATACGACGAGCCTAAACTAGCCGATTTTTACGCTCCTAGCGAAAAAAAACCTAAAAAAACAGAGAAGTTTTGTTTGTCATCTTTGGCATGGGAGTAGTAGGCTACGCGAGTTGGAAAGTATTCAAACAAGATAAAAATCAAAACTAATTGTAAATAGTATGGCAGGAGGATATGAAATGGATGATTTTAACGTCCCAGACGATCAACAAGATGATGACTTTGAACAAGATACGAGTTTTAATGACGATGAAGTTGCTTACCAAGACAGATGAATTACTAGGCATGGGAACGTATGAAGGGAAAATTGATTTGCAGCCTTTTAAAATAATGTACATTCATTGCGATCAAATTTCTACGAGCGAAAATTTTTATAACGGTAAACCTTCGAGTATTTTACACGTTTTACCCATACAAGATGCACAATTTGGTAAAAGCACCTGGATAGAATATTCTAATCCATTACGAAAAAATCTCAGGACTGGCACTTTAAACGAATTGAGTTTTAAAATTAATGATTCGAGCGGTAAAGACATTAATAATCTTGGCATTAATAATGCCAGCCATTATAACCGTCGAAATTAATAAATGTTTTTAAATACTAAATACAAATGGCGAGTATTTACGGTCCGGGCTTTACGAGCGAACCAATTTCATCCAATAATGACGATACATCCATTTCTGAATATCATGGACGTATCGCTACGAGGGAAATTCGCCAAACGATACCGTTGATAAATTTAATGGGAAGGCTACCCATAAACCTCGAGTGGAATGGATCGACGAATCAACCCTGTTTTTTCCTGTTTTTTCCTGTTTTTTTCGAAAAGAATCAATGGTGAAAATGATTCTTATTCAATCACGTCAAAGCGCATCTTTGTAGCCAATCGAGCCTATATATTCTCCAATACCGATGAATTTAATGTAGAACTTTCTTTTAGCGCTGTACCGCAGCTTTTAGAATGTGGAATTTGCTTCAAGACCGAACGTCAAGAAGTCTTTGTACAAGCGATTTTTTTTGGCGCTATACATACGGGAATCTGTTTTGATATAAAAGTTGAAAGTTTTCCCTTGGTTTAAAAATATATATATAATCTGTATTATTAATAGAATAATGGCAGATGCATTACCAACTATGAACACCTCGGCCGATGTAAAGATATATCCAACATTACCAGCCATGGACACCGCGGCTAATATAGATGTGAATGTGTTTACAAAAAATCAACGAAATCCAGAAAGAAATTTCCGTGGAGAGAAAAGAGCGCGAGAGATCGTATAAAAAATACAATAAAATCATCAAGACTTTATCTATCATAGAAACAATGGCCGAATTAGGCTGTATGGGGCTGGAGCGATTGGAATTGCCAGTCTGGCTGGCGTCGTAGCAGCGCCGGTCGGATTCGTCCTCGAATGAGTAGCCATCGGGCTAGGCAGTATGGCGATTGCGATGAGATACGCAAAATACAAGCTCGGTAAAAAATCAAAGAAACACAACGAGATAAGAGTTTTAGCCGAGAGTAAACTTAACACCATCGGCAGCCACGTTTCAAAAGCGCTCGAAGACGGTCGTATAAGCCAAGAAGAATTTATTTTAATCAACGAGGAGCGAAACAAGTCCTCGGAGATGAATGAAAATATTCGAACAAAATGTTTCTCCTAAAGACGCTCCGACAGATGTCAAAGCCATCATCGACAAAGAAAAAAAGACCTGTTAGAAAAACTTTTGAAATTAAAGTAAACATTTCGATAGAAACATCTTACAACGATATTTATAATAAACTAGCCTTAGATCAACGTCTACCGCTAGAAAGACCACCCGCGTATAATTCAACTTTTTAATTCTATTTTATTTTTCAAATCAACCATGACGAGATTAAAATTTATTCTAGCTCTCGCTTCAACGCGGTTTAGAATTTATTTTTAATATAATCGCCGCATTTCGTACATAAATGCGTCGTTGTTTTAGTACCCTTTTTACACCTTCTTCACGGAGCCGATATAGATTTTCCTTGTCGAATACGCCACTGATGCAGCGGACAAAATGTGTCTCCTGCCACACTAGTAGGTAGACAACACTTACTAGTTTTACCCACTAAAAGCCATTCGCACGGAATAATGTTTTTAGGATGTAAATTATCAAAATGTTTTACAACCGCCAAGAGATAATCTTTTCTAATCAATTTACCGTACTTGCCAGATGGCTCGCCCATCTTAATATTATTTTTTTCAACAAACTCTTTGAGTTGCGCGAGGCTCTGTGCTCTGTAGTTGACCATCGTGTTTACAGAGCTGTTACCACAATGCATTTACCGTTTAATCAGCAACAAATATTAATTAACAGTGCCTTTATGTAATATCTATAATGTGAGTTGAATAAAAAAAACTTTGAATTACAACAGTTGTTAAAATTGCCGATATTTATGTGACTTTTTCGATTTTGTTTTGTTATTATTATCATTGAAAGGAATTCGCAAATCTTGATCAACAAAAATTAAAGTGCACTTCTCCAAATTCATAATTAAATTCATATTAAAAATATTATACATTAAAATCTTCACTAATTTGTGTTCATTTCACACCTGACTAACGTCTGCTAACTGTTGTGTTTATGTGTGTCCATGTTTGCATATCGTTCATTTTGCCTTTGAGAAAGAACCTGTTAAGTTCAAAACGTAAGGCCAAGAACTACTGTTTTGAAAGGTTCAATATGACGCGGGAGATTATATCTTTAAAATAGACAAACACAGATTACACTTTATATATAAAAGTAATTCAAACGAGAAATTTCATTTAACAATCACGATGATATAATTGTAAGAGTAAGAGAAAGAGAATACAAAGTTGGTAATTCCCAAATAAATTTAAGGTTACAACTGAGTAACACCTGAACTTATGAAGTTGAAACCTAGCTTAAAATAAAATAGCGGGATATGGGATTTATCATTTGAATGTTTTTAAGGGATGGTGTGTGGTTGGTTAAAATAGCTTATATTTATGCACATTAGTAGTGTGGAGACGGTGTTTTTTTCTGGTTTTGGGTTATTGACCTGTAGGTTATTGACCTTTGACCTCTAGTAGGGTGTGAAGTTGGTAGGTCACTCTAGGTCTCTTGGGTAGGGGTAGGGGATAAAAGTATAAACAATCAAAATTTGTATTAAAAAAAAGTAAACAAGATATTTATAAAAATATTTAGGTAGAAATGATATTTTATGAAGAAAAAAAGATATTCATGAAAAAAATGATATTTATGAAAAAATGATATTTATGAAAAAAATTCATATTTATGAAAAAAAAATCAATTTTCTTAAAATTGATATTTTGAGAAAAACAAGTTTAGCCGCTAGTTGACCTGTATATGTGAATTAGAGGTTAAAGGTCAAGTATGTGCAGTGGGTGTGTGTGATATTTAGAAAAGAGTAGGAAAAAAATGTTTTTAGTCGTTAAAAAAATGAAATAATAAAATAATATTATCTAGTATTATTATAAAGGAGAGTATGGAAGAAAGTATGGAAGATATACATTTTACAGAAGTAACAATAGAAAGTATAAATTTCGGGAGGTTTGACTGTAAAGTAGAAAGGATGGTTATTCCCCTCGATCATCAATTTCATAGCAAGAAAGAAGATGTAAAGAATCTTAATGTGGGAATTAAAAAGATTATCGAAAAGTTGTCTTTAGAAATGAAAAAATCTGATTACTTAAAATTTCGAAAAGACACCCCGTGGTTATTTTTCTTTTCTAACAAAGTGTTAATTCCATTTTTTAATAGAAAATTTAAAGGATCAATACGAAGTATGAATGATATTGATCTTGGATTAGTTGAATGTTTTATAGAACTTAATGATAAGATAAAAATGTATACTCTTAACGGATGGATCTATGATTGTATTGAGAATATGAGTCTTTATTTTGTACACTATATACATTTTTATGAAAATTATGAGAACAATATAGATTTAGCATATAGATCACCGCTTTTTAGTCGTTAAAAAATGAAAAAATAAAATAATATTATCTAGTAGTATAATAAAAGAGATGATGATGACAATGATAGAAACAAAGTTTGAGAGAAGGAATACTTATTCCATGTGAATGGCTTTTAGTTGGTAAAACAGAAAAGTGTTATAGACTAAGCGTGCGTGGTAAAGAATATTGCCCTCAACATATGTATCGTATTCGACGTGGATACGTTATACCAGTTCCATGTAGAAGGTGTAAAAATGGAACAAAAACAGCTATAAGTTTATGTACAAAATGTGTAAATATATTAAAATTATGGATTTAAACTACACTGAATGGAATGCTAGACGTTTATTTAATTGCGCGATGAAAGAGTTGATAAAGACAAGCTCCGCCGAGCTAGACGTTTGTGTATAAATTAAAATTATACGGTGGTGGTGGAGCGGTAGCGGCTCTGCCCGGCGCAAGCGCTGGCGCAGCTCGCAAAGCGGGTTGTGAAGTGGGTTTTTCATCATAAGATTTTTTATCTACGGTAAATTTGATTTTAAATTCATAATTTTTTCTATGAGATCTTTTTTTATTTTCTCTTCGTCGATGAGTTTTACATCTGTTTGTTCATCTCCTAGATTTTTTTTAGGTGTAAATTTAGTACGAATATTTTCTTTCATTCGTGAAAATTTTTCTCGCTCTTCGCAGATTAAATGAAATTCTTCTTGACTTATAACACCGTCTTCAATCGCTTTTGAAATGTGGTTGTCGATAGTGTTGAGTTTAGATGACGCTAAGACTCTAATTTCATCGTGTTTTTAAGCTTTTTTAGATAATTTATATTTTGCGTATCTGAGAGCAAACGCCGCACCACCTAGCCCTAAAGCTAATCCTTCTAAAACAAATCCTACAGGTGCTGTTACAAAGGTGGCGATACTGGCGATTCCAATGGCTCCTGCTCCCATACAGCCCAATTCTGCCATTGTTTCTACGATAGAACAAGTGTTGATGATTTTATTATATTTTTTATATACTGCTTCGCGTTCATTTCTTTCAGTTCGTAATTCTTTTTGAATGTTATCGATTTGCAAACGAAACGCGTTGACGTTTTCTACATTATCAGTTGTATATAGCGGTATAGACGGTAGAGATGGATATATTTTTTTTGCTCCAGTAGAGCTTGCGCATGCTGCTTCTTCGACAGAGACGCTCATTATTTTCTATTAATAAAACAAGATTAAACATTTTAATTTAAACTAATGGCCAATTATTAACTTTTATATCATAACAGATTCCGGTGCTTAAAGTACCGAAAAAAGTAGCTTGTGCAAAAACGTTTCTGTTGTAGTCATTGTTTTCTATTTTGAAGCAGATTCCACATTCTATAAGCTTTGGGCTGTATCCAAAAGGTATTATTTTATCAGCAAAAAAGTAGACTTTTCTCTCTAAAGGGGATATATATCGATTTTTTTTTGAATAAACATGATCATGTTGTTCATCATCATCAGCATCAGCATCAACGACAGTATTACCATTGTCAATTAAAAAAAAAATTGAACAGTTAAATATGGGTACACTCGCAGAAAACCCCGGTTGACTGGTTGAACCATGCCATTGAATTTTAAATCTATCGTTTAAATTATATAAGATTATATTTTGTGGAATTTCATCTCTATCTATATAGCCACTTTTTCCTTGGATGTATGGAATGCTGCCATCGCTAGACAAAACTTGCTCGCTCTTACGACTAGGACCGTAAATACTCGCCATATTTATATATATATTAGACATTTTATATTAATTTAACGGAGGGTAGCGGCTCTGCCCGGCGCAAGCGCTGGCAAAGCTAAAGTTTTAATTTTAAAATTGAAACAGATTTTAGTGTTTAAAGAGCCAACAAAGTCGCTTGTACAAAATCTTTTTTATTATCTCGCGTTTGAAAGCACGATTCGAAATCTACATGTTGTGAATTAAGATTATTGAAAACAAATATTTTTCCTCGAGCTGGAGAAGGAATATAATATATGTTAACGCCATAATTACCCATATTTGAATGTGAAAAAAATTTCACCGTGTTTCATAAATTTTACAAAAATTTCACAGTATGTCGGTGGATCGTTAAACATGTAAAAAGGGTAGTTTAAATGTGCCGTGCCATCCTAGTATAAATTGATATTTTTCAATTAATGGTACAATGAGTAACATTTGATCGCTATCGATATAGCCGTGTTGTTCATAAATGTGAGGATTGTTTTCTCTAGCGACGATAGCGTCGATGTTATCGCTTCCACGACTAGGACCATAAATACTCGCCATATTTATATATAGTTATAATAATCATTTAATTTCAAAGGTTAAACAAATAGGCATAGCGTGATTATTTATGTCTCTACCTAATTAATCTTTAATTTGAAAATTCAATTGATTAAAAGTACCAATTGTAAGATTTTTACGTAACGGATTAGAATATTCCATCCACATACTTTCTCCCAACGATTTATCTTGTAAAGGAAAAACGTTTAAAATAGTACATGGTTTTCCATCGCAAAAATTTTCGCTCGTAGAAATTTGGTCACAATGAATGTATATCATTTTAAAAGGCAGTAAATCGAGTTTTCTTCCGGGATGCTCTCCTTCAGCTAGAAATTCATTTTCAAATCCGAGTAAATTAGCTAATCCCGATGAAAATTTAATTCTTCGATTTTGTTGAGTAATATTTACGTAACCCAATATTTCACGGTATAAATTCATTTCCTCTCGAGTTGAAGCATCTTGTGCGAGAAAAACAAGAAATTCTTCAGCTGTAGATACTGTATTATTTACTTGCACATCACTTAGCTGAATACCATTGTTGTCAAAAAGGTATTCATCCTCTTCTTCATTTTGGGGTGGAGCAAAGCTCGGCGTAGTTGGTAACTCGTGTGGTATATCTCTACGAAGAGGCGTTCTATCAACAGTAACTGTTGGACCTTCTAGCTTTTTAAAAGTTTCATCCGCTTTTTCTCGTACCTCTCTCGATATTTTTGCTTTGGAGCCGTGGCTGGCGGAGCTTGCACTTCAGTCTTTTATACCCAATTCTTCTCTCAGCCGTTCTTGCTCTACTGACTATTGTATTTATCGCAGCAAAAGTTCTGTTTTTCTTATCAAGCGTTAACTTGACGATTTTTTCATCGTCTATGAAATAAATACCGTCGTTAAGTACGTGAAATTTTTCGTATTGGGGTACTATATTTAATTCCCAATGTTGTTCTTTTACGATTTCATAAAAGCTATCGATGTAATGACTATCTGACGATGGTAACGTATACGCTGTATTATCGTCTTCATATTCTCGTAATCTTGCTAATCTTTCTTGAAGATTTTCTTGATTAAATTCAGTTTCAGCTTCCTCTAGTTCTTGTTGAGCATAATCATCGCGACCTAAATCATCCATTGGTATAATCATACCCTCCTTCAGCCATTTTACAATTACTTTTTATCTTTTTTAAATAATTTATAACTCACGTAGCCTACAATGCTCATACCAACTAATATAAATATAATTTCTTGAGTTTTTTTTATCATTGTTTGGAACGTAAAAATCTTCTAGTTTAGGTTCGTCGTATAAATCTTTCGGTAAATCAATTTGTTTGCCGGTTACGATATAATATTCATTCATCGCCTCGTCTATATCGTTAAATGTTTTTACAGCCTTTGATTCTTTTTGTAATCGTTCGTTTAAAAAATCTAGATATTTTGATTGCTTTTTATGAAATGCATCTCTCGCTTTCGTAAGTTGTTCTAGCGCTAAATCGTGTCTCTTTTGTTCTTCTTTACCGCCTTTTGTTCTTCTTTACCAATTTGATCCGGTAAAGGATAACGCGTTTACTACCGCGCCTCCGATCATCATCGCTACAGACACCATGTTTTATAATTTAGTTTTAATTTTAAAAAATAAAAAATTCGTTTTCAAAGTATACTATAAAATATGAATCAAGCGATCGGTTACAAACTAAATCCGTACAGAAGAGTGAAAGAATTTAATGGTTTACAAGGAATACGACAAAATGTTGTCATTACAAACAATCTGAGCACCATCACCGTGAAATATTAACATGTTGATTAGTAATAAAACATGTTGCTACCTAAATACTCTCACGCGGCGCTAATTTGCGGACAAACTGGATGTGGAAAAACAGAATTTGTTTTAAATTTGATAGAAAAAGAATATTATAAATATTTTGAATATATCGTACTATTATGTCCTACAGTTGCGGTAAATCAAGCGTATCAAAATAGAAAATGGATTTGGAACGACGAGCGAGTGTTTGTTGTTGATTTAAACGATTTATTGCTCAACAAAGCGATAACAATTTTTAGCGAGGTATTTAAAGGAGACGAAACGTTGTTTATCATCAACGACTGTAGCGCGAATAAAGAAATAAAGTATAGAAAATACGACGAGAATAATAAATGTTTGATTACTCAATTGGCTTTAGCGGTAGACACGTCAACCACAGCTGTTGGATTCTTTCGCAAAAATATAACAGCGTGATTAAAGATTTTAGAGAGCAAGTCAAGTGGGTGTGTTTATTTTATTGTAAAGATAGAAACTCGTTTGAAAATTGTCTTCGAGAAAATGACGTCATACCTACTCAAGAGTTGAGAACAGAAATGCGTGAATTACTCAATCGAGTGAAACATAGCAGATTGATTTTAAAAACGGATCACCTACCGATTATGCGATACTTGACTAAATCGTTGAAAATCGTTGACAAGTTGTTGAAAATCGTTGACAAGGTCGTAGAGTAAAATATAATAAAATGTATAGATAAATATGCTCGTTGAATGTTTAGTTGCATTTAGTATAATTACAAACTCTTGCACGCTAGCAGGAGTACTATTTTTGAATCATCAATACTCAAGCGTTAACACAAAATTTATAAAACCGTTAACATCATTAAAAAAAAGTAGAACAATTTATAAATGAAGAGCGTCTTGCGCCGATGTCAGCGATACAAGTCGATGATGAATCAATACCAAATCATCGCACTGATCGGCTCGTTGAAGTCGTTGCTGGAGGAAACCCGAAAAAATATTTTGGTAACGAGTATTCTATCAATGAAATTGAAGCTTTAAATTTAGTCGACCGAGATAAATTATTCACGCGATACGAAGCGCGATTAGGTCGTGAAATAATATCTTCATTAGGTTCATCGATTATAACTATATACGCTAAAGCATTAGGATCGATGTGATGGGATATGAGTTTACGATCGATGACGAAGGTGAATTAATTACAGATTTAGAAAAAGACCCAATCATTTTGAGCGCTCTTTCACCACTATTATGCGAAGTAAACTATAAATATGGAATATATTTGGCACCCATCGCAGCGGCGCTAATTTCGGCGAAACATTTAAAAAGAAAACATTCTTGCCTAGATTATACAACAGATGATGGAGCTAGATAATCAAGTAGCACCGTCAGCGGAGGCAGAGATGAATCAAACACCAGCTTTGCCTCCACGTGGTGGGATCGGAGGCCGCTTCATAATGGACGTGGCCAACAAAAGAAGACACGGACGTCGCTCAAAAGAGGCCCTTGCCCGCAGGAAAAGGGCCTATAACGAGAAACGCAACTTCAACCGCAAGCTCGGCAAAATCAAGCGACGTCTGGAAGGACCCGCGGGCGCCACCCCGGGGCCTCGAGAGGCGCTTTCAATGGTGCCTCCCCGCATGGAACCAAGAGAAACACTCCTGAATCAACTACCAAAAACTTTAAAGTAGCTACGATGAATGTGAGGACGCTCCGTCCTCGCTGGCGTCTTAGAGAGGCCGTCCGCTTGTGCAATAATAGAAAAATTGCCATCCTCCTCATTCAGGAGCATCGTCGGCGAGAGAATCTCGTTGAAACGTTAGCTGATGGATCGGTTTTCAGAGGTTATCATGCGTCACCGGAGGGAGTTGGTGGTATTGGCTTTCTTCTCTCTCCGGAGGCGGCCGGGGCTTTGCTGGACATTCAATTTTCTGAGCGAATGGGCACAGCTACTTTTCAAACAAGGATGCGGCGCATGAGGGTTGTCAACGTGTACGCTCCTACATCACCAAATACTGACCGTGATCCTGCTGCAACGGAAGATTCCTATGATGATCTCGGTGAAATTTTCCGTCTGTCGCCATCACGAGATCTGTTAGTTATCGCCGGTGACTTTAACGCCCCTCTTCAGCACGACGGCATTTTTATTCGCAATCGTGCACCAGGGCAAGAAAACAGCAACTCTCCCTATCTTCGTGACTTCATCACTGCGAATTAACTATGGGCCGCAAATGCAAATCTTAGGCAAAAAGCAAATCGGTTATTAACCTTCACTGGACCAAAGAATCGTAAAGCACGACTAGACTGGTGCATTCTACCTCGTAGACAACGTCATCATGTGCGTAGGATTGGCATCATTGCGCCTGCTGTTCTCACATCTGATCATCGATTGGTGGAAATGACCATTGACCAAACTTGGCATCGCTCAAGACCACCTGCGCCACGCACCTACTGTCCCAACCTGCAAGACTCGGGAAACCGAGCTAACTTCTTAGCAGAGTTTAATGATTTATATACAGCAACCGATGGTTATGACAGCTTTATAGATGCAGTACATCGAGCTGCTAACAGTGCATTGCCAAATATGGTTAGTGCTAATAAATTAGTACCTTGGCTGAATGATCCACGAATTGTAATAGCACAAAAGGAGGCGCAATCAGCCTTGGCAAAGTACGGCGCTGATAGCGCCCTATCAAGAACAGCAGTTTCCAGAGTGCGCAATGCGCATACACTTGTCGCCGAAGAAACTGCTCAGAACACTATTAACGCCATTAAATCTGCGTCCCAGGCTGGACGATCTGCGGCTGTTTGGGCTGCCGTCAATGAGGTATCTGGTAGAAAAACGAGGCCTCATGCTATTGTCGCGGCAGAATCTATCGAAGATCGAAAGAAGCTGCTTTCCCAACACTTCTCGTCAGTGCTCAACTCAGCACCACCGCCATCAGGAATTGAGCATCCTGACACTCTGCTGCCTGTTGACGAGACCATATTCAACATTGAACCATTTACAACATGTAAAAAAAAAAATTAAAAAAATTATGAAATGGAATAAAAAAAAATAAAAAAATTGTCTATACTATAAAATATGTCGATGATAGATACAAAGGGAATCGCTAATGCAGCATGCTCGGTAAAAAAGTGTTTAAAATAAATCCGGCCGATTTAGGAAAGTTTGATTTAAACGATGGTCTAAAACTCACCGTAACGGTCGGGTCGGCGTTAACAAAACATTTTACCGGATAAAATTATGAAGAGCATTTAAAAATTATATAAAATGTGTATTATAAATAATAAATGGATAAACGTACGAGAACAAAACTCGAAAACGTCTATTATAGTCCGAAAGGATACTGGAAAGGTCTTGGCGCGATATCGATAAACTAGCTCAAGAAACTAAAGTGAATAAAAAATTTGTTTCACAGTGGATAAAAAAGCAAGCGCTGTGGCAAATTTATTTACCGTATCCCACCTACATTCCTAGACCAACCAGTTCAAACTCGAGTTTGGAAAACCACATGAGGTTCATCAAGCAGATTTATTGTTTCTTCCTCAGGATACAATCGGTAAAAATACGTACAAGTACGTGTTAACCGTTGCGGATGAAGCTAGCAGGTATAAAGAAGCGGAGCCGTTAATCGATAAAACCAAGTAATGCGTTTGAAAAAAATTATAAACGTTCGCCGTTGACTTGGCCAAAAATTTTAAAAGTCGATCCAGGAAAAGAATTTATGTCGAGCGTAACTAAAATCATGAGTAAAAATAATGTAAAAGTCCAAAGAAGCGAAGCTGGGAATCATAGAGCTCAAGGTATAGTAGAGCGATTCAATAGAACTTTAGCTGAAAGATTATTTTCTCATCAATACGCTAAAGAAATGATTAATGTAGGTGAAAGATCGAGAGAATGGGTTAAAAGATTACCGTTGGTCGTAAAAGCATTAAATAACGAAACAACTAGACTCATACATTTAAAACCTAAAGATGCGATTAAATTAGCAGTTGTCGAGCAAAATCCAGCCTCACCGGCTATTAAAAAATCGAATGAAAAAAGAATTCCTTTAAACTCGTTAATTAGATATTTATACGCACCCGGTGCAGCTGAAAAAGATACGAGACGTCGCGAGACTGATCCTATGTGGAGTATAAACATTTATAACATTAGTAGAGCTATGAAAGCTCCAAATCAACCCATTTTGTATTATTTAGACTAGAGAGCTCCAAAACGTAGTTTTGTAAGAGAAGAATTACAAATTGTTCCGCCAGATACGGAAAATCCACCTAAATTTTTTTAATAAATTAAAATGAACGTCATCTAACAAATCTAACTTTAATTTTTTCTTTCTTTCTTTCTTTCTTTCTTTCTGTAATTTTGTTGTCATATCCACTAGGAAAAATAACTTTGACACACTCTGTTAAACTACTTATTCTCATCGCTTTATTAAATTTTAACTGTAATCGATTAGCCTCGCACAAGTCAAATTCTTTCGGATGGTTTAATAAATATCGATAAAGATCTAAAATATTTCCTTCGAATTCTTTATCGGCGTAATGTTTTACAATTTTCTTAGGAATGCCTTTCATTCTATATTGATATGTGTTGTTGTCTAAAAGACAACAATATACTTTTTACTGTGAAATATAGACTCAACAGCATATTTAGCAGGTTGACTATCAGTTTCACTATCAAAGTCAAAGTCAACGTGAAAACAACCTAAACCACTTTCGTTTAAAAGTTGAGGTTTTATTTTTGTATAATGTCTATTCCTTCTTGAGATATAAACATACTATCCGTATCTGTATAGTAGACAAAATCTTCTACGCATTTTTTAGTCACTTTGTCTTCCATGTATAACACACTGTTCATTATACGTTTACTCATACTTAGAATTTTCGATCCAATGTATGGATAACTCGTCCAATCAACGATACCTTTACTTTTTAAAACGCGCCATAATTTTTTACCTACACAATTAAATTCTACTATCGATCCCGAATGTCTCGTAAGATAGTCGGGAAATTTTTCATCTTCTATAAAATCTATATATTCGAATCGAGCTTTTTGTATAAACTTTCCATACGTAGCATTTAAAATTTGTTTTAAAACAGATTGTTTTTTATTACCCTCTTTTTTATACTTTGCTCTTTTATTATACAAAAGTTTCATAACTCTTTCAATGACAAAATTGTGTTCGTTTGAAGGGTAAACGTAAGCAGCAATAATTTCGTATTCTATAGCGTGATATTTTATATAATCTTCCAATTCAATTTTAGTAATGACAACCGTTCTACCTAGCATATCGTTGGTCCAATATCTTTTTTCTTCATCCATGTAAGTCATGCACGGAATATGTCGTTTAATATTAACCGTTGTAATTTTAATCGTGACAATAAAATCTTTATAATCCCAAATGCTCGCGTGAGGAGGTAAAGGCGCGATAGGACCAGTAGAAAAACCTATCATAGACATGGCCGTCGGATATAAACTCGTCACGTCTAAATCTTGCAGAGGAATTTTAGTCAATTGAGGTTCATTATCTCGGATACAAACTCTTCCACCAATAACGCTTTGTTGTTCATATTTTCTAAGATGCCCCGTCGCGCTATAAACATCGTCTAACATTCCTTCACGTTTGCCATAATCAAAAGCCAAACTAGAAATGGTAAAATAATCCGTAAAATCTAATTTTAAATCTTCTTTTAACGTTTTCGTGAATGATTCTATACCGTCTCTGTGAACGTATAAGTCACGTTCACAATAATCAATAGCGTATTGTTGTAAATTAAATTTATTAAATTCCCAATATTGTTTGGGTAAATTATTAGCGTAAGATGGATCATATTTTTCCAAACTTTTTTTAGTAATGTATCTTCTTTTAACCGATTCTGATGTTAATAATTTATATTGAAAACCTTCAAATTAACCTAGTTTTAAACCAAACATCTTGTTGAAATCTTTTAAAGGACACGGTATCATAGCTAACCAATCTCTAAATTCTAAATGTTCATTGCCGATTCTTGCTTTAAAATAAACCACGTTAGATAGAGATTTTTCTATATAGTTCCAAACTTGATCACATTCTTTTATGATAAATTTACTGTCGAACCCTAAATTGTGAAAATATACTACGGAATAACATTTTGATTCTTCCAACAAAACTTTTAATCATCTTTGAAAGCAATCAGGTCCCCAAACACTTTTTGTGAGACGTTGTTTCGATTTAAATATTTCAACAAAACTAAAAAGATATGGTTCGTGATATTTAGTATCGGTAGTCGTTTCTATATCGGCTGAGAAATATTTTCTCATTGGTTTTTCTTTTTTATAACATTTTTTTATATGTTCGATTTTTACTCTTTCTTGTCTAGATAACGAAGTTTGAGACGATGCCAATTCACATATTTCGTCTACTCGCGCGTCAAATTCTTGTTCTCTAAATTTATAATGATAACATTTCTAAACTCGGAGGTATTTTTTCCAACAATTCGTCTTTATAATCCATTAAATATTTTACAAGATATTTTGATCTTATAGTTTCACAATTCTTTGAATTTTTTATTACATCTCTACTCGAAATGTGAGTTTTTTCATTTATAAAAAAATGTTTGTCTACCAACGAAATATAAATCACGTCTTTTAACTCTTAAGCGGTTAATTTTGGTTTTTTCTCCATACTCTTTCCATCAACGTACCAAACCGTTTTCGTCTTGCAACAACCCACTTTTAAAACAACAAATTTAGTCAAATTAATAGGTCTATCGATAATTTTTGACAATTTTACTAAAATATTTTGATTGCGGAAAATACCCAGACAAAGTAGCCGTACTTTGTTTTGGAAGTCTGGATAATCAACAAAGCATTTTACTAAACAATTATCTTGCTTAGGATCTAATTCTTGTAATTGTTTTATCGTATAAATTCCATATCTAGACATGTCTAACGCTTCGTTTTTAATACGTATTTAAACCATCCTCCTTCTTGCGAACGTTCGGAAGGACTAGCTTTGCTTAAATCTCGAATGTAAGCAAACTCATAGTTTGATTCTTCTACAGATTCTAACAATTGTTCATCGCTTCCTGTCATGTTTTCAGGCGTTTCACCCTCTAAAATTTGTTGCGTTCTTTCATGATTAGCAGGTCTATACATAAAAGTACCATCGTTAGTGCGCGCGACGATCCAATGAGCTTCATCGCGGTTTTCAGTTTCTGTAAGATTTGGATTTCTAGCCAACTCACTAGTAATTTCTTGTTTAAAATTATCGTATTTTTTATATGTTCTCCGATTTCTCTGATTTTTTTTACTTACGGTTCTTCTACCTAAATTATTAGCTCCAATTGGTGGATGTCTGTGCGTTTGTATAGCTTCTTCGATGGGTACTCTAGACGTACTAACAAAATTTCGCAACGCTTCTAACCTAGGTCTTGAAACAACTCTTCTCCTATTCGCATATCTCGCTCAATTGCTAAAATATTCTACAATCGATTCGTGTCGATTCGATCGATGCAATTGTTGATAATTAAACATACTCATCCTCTCTACTTTATCTTTAGACCAAGATAATAAATTTTCGAAAAAATACCTAATTTTTTTTTTAAAAGGGTTTTAAAATCTAGGATCATTTTTAAACACTTTTATCAGTAATTAAAAAAACCACTTTTTTAAAACTAAAAAGTTTTTTTTTTCTTTCTTTATTTTTTTTCATAAATATCATTTTTTTCATGAATATAATTTTTTCATAAATATATTTTTTTTCATAAATATATATTTTTTTTCATAAAATATCATTTCTGCCTAAATATTTTTATAAATATCTTTTTTACTTTTTTTTTAAAACAAATTTTGATTTTTTATACTTTTATCCCCAACCCCTACCCAAGAGACCTAGAGTGACCTACCAACTTCACACGCTACTAGAGGTCAAAGGTCAATAACCTACAGGTCAATAACCCAAAACCATAAAAAACACCGTCTCCACACTACTACATTTTTGAATAATTTATTACAGTATCTTTCACTTTCTATAAATAAATTGTGTTATAATACATTTGTTATTTCACACATAATTAATTATAAATGTATTTCAAATTTGTTTTAGGTAATATGTACATCTACAAGAATGGCACAAGCAAGCCCAAAGATCTAGTGATCAGGACTCCTCCACCGAGCTACTTAAGCCCCTCCTGCACCAGCATTCCGGCATTCTCCTAGAAGATGATCAAAGCATACAGATCGAAATGTTGAGTTAACCAAAGGTTCTTCTCAGAACCCTAACTACTCAAAAGAGATTATTTCAATACATGTCATCGCAAATCTTATATCTAAAGATGATGCTTCACATCTACGAGCATAATTTGTTCAAGCGCATTAGATCTACTGCATCGTTTACAGAAACACATTATATAATCCAAAATCCCTGCTAAGCTATGAAATATGTTGTTAATGTTAGTTAGATGTATAAATATATTTTGGTACTATTTTATAAATAGAGAATTGGCTGTTGCAAACTGATTACCAACCTAAATGACCCATAGTATATAATGCAAAATAGTAGTTACTGGCCTTACATCTCGGGTTCTTTCTCTGAGAAAGAACTTGCTAGGTTCAAAACATAACTGAGGCCAAAAACTACTATTTTACATTTATACTATTTTATTAATTAATTATTTTCTAGAAGAATGTTAAAAGCAAATATAAATTTTATATTATTCCAGGATAAAATAAGTTTGATACAATAATGATTTATTCATATAAATGTTACTTTTTAATCAGATTTTTTGTTTCATAAGGCAATTGAAAGGTTGTCATGGAACAGTATGCTAAAATGTCATGAAAAAGGTAAACATGAGAAAGTACTTTAAAATAAATGTGGAAGTGATGTTCTCTTCATTGCTTCCCGAACACTGTGTTTAAAAAAAAATAGACTGGTGCCCCACCAACGGTATTCAGATAATCTACACAAGAAGTCAGGATGCCATGCCGTTTCCTTGTTTCTTATAGGTCGGTACATATTTTGAGTTAATACCGCCCCCCCCCCCCCATTCATAGGAGGGTTAAGCAATCATTAGCACTTCAGGTGACACCACTACTCATAACTTAAATAAGAACTTGAATTTGGCAAAACGTGAATACTAGAGAAAAACAATTCGCACATTAACGAATAATTGGCTGATCTGTGAATTAATAGTTCTTGGATGGGTACAATGTCAGCATTTGTTTACCATCTACCAGAGGGAATCAACATAGTCATGACCTCGGGAACTGTCACAAGCTTACCACCCCTACATTGGTCAATACAAAATTGTTGAATACAAAATTCACTATTAATAGTGCATTCCAGTCTTTTTTGCTTGTCACAGGTTGTTTGTATTCATTTTAGTACCAAGTTATTTTAGCACTGCAAAAATCTGTGGTGTTAAAACACGCATTCACATTGGGCATCGAACACTATGAAAGACCAAGTTTGTGCATGTATATTATATTTTCAGAGTACTTTTTTGGCCTCAAATGATGGTTTGTGATTGGTGTTTAAGGCCTCTCTGAATTGTATATCTTTGTCATTGTTAATCGCTTCAATTCAAATGCGATTTTCGTTGGTAACCATGCATTCATTCATAAAACTCGATGTACTCTTGCCTGGTTGTCTGTCTAATAGCAAAATTCTCTGCTTAGCAGCAATTAGTAATTGGTTCCTTAGTAAAGGAACCATAAAGTAATGAACGCAGTAATGAACACACCAACTCCAAGTCGTTTCTGAGATATGGGCCCCTGAATATATAGCCACGCCCCACTTTTTCTCCCTCCAAATTGCAAATTGGTAGACATGGTGAATGGCACCCAATCTGCTACAATATGCTGTCAAAAGTAATAGTTAACATCTCCTTTTCAAGTTGGGGTCCTTCAAACCCAACTTAAGTGGTCTTTGCCATTTTTGGGCAGATTATTTTCATATTATATATGTATTCAAACTAGGTACATAATGTCTGCCCCCAAACAAGGATGGACCAATCAATCATTCACTGGAGGTTTGGCTGGGGCCCGAAGATACCACCTCCTTCTAATTGACGGTTGACCAGGGCCACTATTTATGTAACTGAAACTCTTACATCTTAACATAATTATTGTATCCTATCTATCTATGTAAGGACATTCATTTTGGTGTCTTTTCTCCTTCATGTGGGGATTGAACAATCCCTAACTTGAAAAGTTAGAGATATTATACAAATACTACTTTTGACTGCAGATTGTAGCAGACTGGGAATCATAAATCCTGTGTACCATTTTGCACCAAAATATCTTCACTTTATGTCAAGATTAAATGTAAACAAATTCCGATGCGAGAAAAAAAGGCGTGGCTATATTTGTTCAGGGGCCATATCTCGGAAACAACTTGGAGTTGAGAGAAACAAATTATTATGTGTTCATTACTCACAAAGAGGAATGTTGACCAAAAAAAAACATTCTAAAATTATAGTAGAGAAGGCAAACCCACAAATGATTTCATGATTGGCAGATATGTGACCTGCATTGAATAACACACGCTTTATTAAATGTTGCGCACAGAGAATACGCATTGTAATTCGCCAAAGACCTGTACATGTATATAAGACCGGTTCATACTTTATGCGAATAACGTGATTGGAAACATTTTGTCTTATTGGAAATAAGCATTTATATTTTTTTCAAGTATAATTTTGTGGTTTTTAAATAATACGCCGTTTTTAATAAATAAATTTTCAGCCCCCCCCCCCCCAAAAAAAAGGGAAACTAAGATTTGTACTGTAAATAGTACAATTTGGTACATGCAGTTGTAAAAAGCAGTTTTGAAAGAATTTTCTTGAAAGGTGACCAAAACTGTTCTCTTAAATTTACATCTGTAGCAAAAGGATTAATCACTATTTAATAAACGATGATCTCTCTGTTTTGGATAATATTTAAAAATACTTAATTTTGTTATAACTGAAATGAATTGTTTATATTTTACAACAGTTTAAAATATGTGGACATATAAAAATTGTATCAAAATACAAATTGAAATGATATTTCATTTAAAATTGATTAAGAAAGATTTTGTATAATCAAAATAAATAACAAACATTATAAATGATATGTTGGCTGTCAAAAAACAACGTGCAATATGAAATCGTCTTTTTGTTAATATTGAACAACCTTTTTTATACAACATGTAAGGCCAAAAAAGTCTCCGGTGTCTGGTCTCCGCGCGCACCGCCTCACAGTGGGCCAGGGCGAAACTAAAGTGCGCCAAAAGGGGTCATTTGTGTATGTTCCAGATTTTATTTATTTTACATTTTTTAGGTTGCTAAGACCCCCTACGACTATTTTATAAACAATTTAAAGTCAAATTAATATTTAATGACTGTTGACCAAACAATCTCCCCCCCCCAAAAAAAACTGGAATTTGTTTGGATAAAAGCCGGTTGCTGGTAATAAATTTAAAATTGTCATTGTGGGCTTTTGACAGAAACTATCGTCATGTAAATTGAAGTAAACCCAGTGCATGATCTATACTCTTTAAAAATTAACTCGATTATAAATTAGCTTTTTGATTTCATAAGCAAAAACCAATTCCCGCCTAAATTCTCATATTTCCCTGAAGCTGAACCTTTCAGCAACATTTTGATACCAAAATTAGCTGCGACCACATGCGACCTGCGATTTTGTAGCTATTTTTGTAAACTCCATCCCAACCTTTTTTCATAACTCGACTGTGAGCAGCGCGTGCCACACAGTGAAACTGACAGGACTTAATTATTCCATTGCGGTTTCCGCTTCATAAACAAAGGCAAGTCTTGCGAAATGATAGCCATGATAAACAATTGTACAGTTAAAATTGTTATCAGTGTCTTTATAGTGGGAAGCAAGACGTATCTAAAAAGTCAGTAAGCCCCTACTGGTAAATTCGCAAAAAAAAATGATCACAGGGCTACATAACACTTGTTAAATTGATCATGGTATCAAACAGGGATTAAATATTTTGGTCTCATGTGCTATCAAATTAGTAAAATAGTGAAATAATGTCCAAAAATAATGGCTGTCTCTCTGAAAAAAAAAATCTACGTAAGAATGAATACGAAACATCTGAATGCATTTTCATTATTTTCTCGGATAATGACATATAATAAACTGAAACTTTAATTTTTTTTTTACAAACATTACCAATAATGTATAAGGATTTAAATCACAAACTTCCTCAAATTGTTTAACGATACTTTTATCCTTAACACATACACTCGATTAGTGTTATTTAAAACGAACAAAAACTCAATAGAGGCTATAAAGCGTGAATTATCCGCGGTCCAATCAGAAACCAGTATTTTGATGACGTCATAAATGTTTAAAAACACTCCTATTGACATCTGCGGGTCCGAAAACAAATCTGGGTCTAATATGCCATCAAAATAATGGACAATTTAATTTTGTCCCACCTTGGCCCACTGTGCGCCTCAGACACGCGCGTCGGCATTTAAAATATTTTTTTAATTTCTTTTTTGAAACGATGTCCAATTGCAGCCAAAATTGCTGGATCGATTGGAATTCTGCCGTGGTGTGTTTTAAACAACCTTTTCACATAGGGGTATGAACGTTTGCCCGATTTGTGAAGCCTCTCTTAGCCACCATACTTTGTATATGGGAAATTTGTATCACGTATTTCTCTGTTGGCCCCCCCCCCCCCCAAAAAGAAATTGGAAAAAAGAAAAGAAAAAAAAGATGGCCAAAAAAAGCGCGTCACCGTCCCGATTTTAAAGACGACCGATGACCAGAAACCGGGATTTTGTTTTGGCCTAAGTGTGGCAATTGCCACCCCTTACCTTCTTCATAACGAAAGCAGTCTTAAAAAATACTGTAAGTTGCCAACCCGTAAATACGTAACACATACTATATTTACTCGCAAAAAGGCCGCCTTCGACGGCCTTTCGCGAGGCTGTTAGTACCCGGTGGCGATTGGGCGACAAATGATTGACCCAGACAATACATAATTGAAATACTGTATTGTCAATAACACAGACACACACAGATGTGATGGAAGGAAATAATGTTGCCTAAGGAGTATAATCTGTATGTTGCATTCCATTGTTGAGTACAATCTGTTCGATGTAACAAAATTGTTGGTGTTCTCTGAAGAATTGTGTATATTGAATGATATATGAATAATTTGCAGTATGAATAATGCAAAGTGCGTGCGTTAATCATTCTTTAAAGCGTGGGGAAACACAAATCTCACATAGATGAGGTTTTCCAGTGTAAAGTATCTAGGAAGAAGAAGGGTGGTATGGAGGGCATATTACCACAACTAACGATTAAGGATAGAGAAAATTTATTTAGAATTTGGAGATAAGTTTTGTTGACTTTAACAATTGTGTTCCGTGTTGTTGTAAATGGGGTGCCACGAGATTTTGAACACCAGTGATTGAAAATAAAGTAAGAAACAAATTAATATGTAATATACATGTGTACATTTATTTAACAGCTGTGTAGACTTTAGTTGTAGACGAAACAGTCATTAGCGTTTTACTTTTTATAGGCCTGAAACAAATCATTGTCTTTTCTTCGTCGTGCAGTATTGATTAATATAATCACTGATGCATGAAATGGGTAAAAAGTGCACGATGAAGAATAGGAAATGACTTGTTTTAGGTTTCCTAATATAAAATATAAAACAATATAAAATGGGAATTTTTGTTAAATTTAAAATTGTTCAGACTATATTGAGGAATCCTAAGTGAGTTTAGAAACTTAATTCAGTGGGTTACAAAATTTGTTTGATCCCCTCAATGGAGAGGTATAAGGGTGACAGTCAGGCCAGCAAATATGATTTTACTATCATTATGTGATTACAAAACAAAAGACTATTTGTGAGGAAACTACTATAAAAGGAATTTACTTACATTGAAATCCTTTTTGGTTCTTTTAATGTAAATTATTGTGTTTAATAGATCTTTATACATGTACTGTAATCAATTTGTTTGAGGCTTATATGATGAAAATTAAACACCTGATTGTAAAAGGGATGGTTGTATTATAATAATGAATAATAATAATGTGTGGACTTATATAACGCACGTATCCACCAACTAAGTGGTGCTCAAGGCGCAATTATGGAATGTGTCATTTGTTTTATTATGAATTACATGGATAAAACGTCTCATTCAGCTGAAATAAAGAGTACATTGTATTTCTTGTCTGTATTTAATTAGAGGTTCTTACAAATATGAATTTTAATTGAACACAAAAAGCAATCGGTCTGAAAGTGGTCTCTTATTAGAGGGAAAAGTGTACATATGTATTTAGAAGGAAGTTGCTGTTGCTAAGGTTTACACAAACAGTTTAGATCAAGAATATCTAATCAGACAACGTGATGTTATTTGATGGCATTTGCTGACTGTCAAGGAGTTCCAATGATTTGTTGAAAAGTTCGTCATCATTATCGTCTTCCATGAACTGTTGTTCAAGATCTTCTGTTTTGGTCGTAGTGGATGGAGACATCTTGGGTGGTGTACATGGGGGTGTAGATGGGGGCGCTGACTTGGTGGGTGTGCATGGCAGTGTCGCGTGCTGAAGATGAAAGTTTGCCTGTTTAATCGCTGCAAGTTCATGGCGTTAGAGTTTTAGTTGTGCATTTAGTTTCTGTAGGCCTATTTGTAGGGAAAATGCGCAGTGCGCGCATTGTACCGATGCGCAGCGCGCGCATTTTACCGAAATACGAGATGAAATCACGCGTTGCGCAATTGTGAACACAATGCGCATTTTGTTGCGCATTTTGTCAAGACGGTGCAAATTAAGAGGGTGCGCATTTTGTTGCGCATGAGGACAAAACATGGTTTCAGAAATCGTCTTTATTTCCATCTTTAATATAATCTTTTGACGAAAAGGTAAGACCAAAGCAAAAAAGTTTGAAGTATTTTGTACAGGTCTTTGATAGATTTTACTTACTTTGGCTATGGGGGACATTCCTCATTTCGATAACAAGAGCGGGTAACATTGACAAGAGGGTGCACATTTTGTTGCGCATTTTTGTCAAGAACACGATGGGTGTTTTGGGCCGAAAATTACTCCTTTGTTCAAAAACGTAACTGACACAATCGTACCACCATAATGAACCGCGCACATCTCCAGCGTAGTTCAGGTGAGTTTGGAGTATTTTGTACAGGTCTTTGATATATTTTACTTATTTGGCTATCTTTCTTCGGCCTTGTGCTGCGGTCGGTTGGAGGGCGGCCAGGTTCGGTTCGCGGGTGGCCAGGTTTACGGCCGGCCAGAGTTTGCCGCCAGGTTTTCGTGCCGCACGTGAATGTTTTGGTGCAAAGAAATTGTTATCGGCCAGGTTTTCGAGCCGCACGCCAATGTTCGTGTCGCACGTCCTCTTTGAATGAAATTGTGTACAAAAAAATCAATATTTCAAAGAAGAACGAGAAGTCGCACGTCCTCTTTCAATGAAATTGTGTAAAAAAAAAGTTTAAAAAAATATTTCAAAGAAGAACGAGATAAAAAATCGTATCCCATTAGAATGATCACCGGTCCGACAGAATGCCGTACGGAAATTTTCAGCCAGATCTGTGCAGGCACCTCGGAGTTTTTCTTTAACAAACAGACACGTTACTCAAATTAGTACATAGATGAAACTGCAGTCTTTAGATCCTGTAAGTGGTGCCACACCATATAAAACTCCTTCATAACAGAACAGAGTTACATACATAATACATACTATTATTGGTGAAAGCAGCCTTTAAAGATGCTGTAAGGGGTGGTAATTGCAACACCGTATAAATCTTCATTACAGAACAGAGTTAAATACATAATATATACTATATTTATGAAAGCAGTCTTTAGATCCTGTATAAGGGGTGGCAATTGCCAAATTCCTTATATTTATCTAAATTTGTGGTTTTGATTTTGCAAAGAGAAAAAGCATGAAAATGGAATCTGAAAAATATTATTAAACCCATTTTTATTTATTTGTTTATAAACCACTATCTTCGTGTTTATTTAATGTCATTGTTGACGTCTGTTAAATTGTTTGTTTACACAAAACCATTATTTAGACTAGTTAACATTAATCAAATAACCAAGGTTTGTTTGCTGACCATTGCATTTCGGCCATTTGCTGACCACTGCATTACAACAATTACTTTTTCTAATTCATTATTATTATTATTATTAGTAGTAGTAGTAGTAGTAGTAGTAGTAGTAGTAGTAGTAGTAGTAGTAGTAGTAGCAGTAGTAGTAGTAGTAGTAGTAGTAGCAGTAGTAGTAGCAGCAGCAGTAGTAGTAGTAGTAGTAGTAGTAGTAGTAGTAGTAGTAGTAGTAGTAGTAGTAGTAGTAGTAGTAGTAGTAGTGGCTGTTCCCGAGAGACTCGGAACAGCCTTTGTTTCTGTCGAGATTTTTTATTTATTTTATTATTATTATTATTATTATTATACTTTCTTTCCCTCGAAACCCCATTGACTTAACATGTGACTTTTCTGACCACCAAATGTCCTTCTTTGAATCATCATAAGTATATAAATCATATACCATATGGAAGCTTATGTCTTGACTTAGATTCTAAATTAAATTGACTGGGATTCTTAATTAATTGAGACAATTACAAGCACGTGAATATTTAATTAGGCAATCTTGTGGACAGCATATCTCAAGAAGCATACACCCGTTCATCAAACTTTTTTCAGTTATACATTTGTGGGGTACTGTAGATGTGCCTATTGGCCTAGAATGTCTTGTGACGTCATCATGACATCATTTATAGCGCGTTTTGTATCTGTGTACAAAACACATGGACTATGTGACGAAGTCACGTCATTATTCGTCATTATTCTCCATATATCTTTGTACATAATACACACGCATATATGACACTCGACTTGTTACCGAGTCTAATTAAACGACGATGTCTGAACGCAATAATAATACATAGATCCCTATAGACAGTCCACACACGTTGTGTAGTTATTGCATTCCTCAGTAAATGACATGAAAGCAGAGTGCGTCCGATTCCTTTCAGTTTCATTTTGATAATTACAATGAGTCCATTACATTGGCGACGAGGATGATAAGCTGATTTGAACTGTAACCGGTGAGCATTCTTTTCATATGATAGCATACATTTCTAGCAAAAAGGAAAATAGTAAAAGAGGGCCGGACATTTTCGTAACGTTAAGTCCCATTGTTTTACGTACATGTAAGTGCAGCAATATACACATCGTTAGGTTAACCAGTAGCAATATGGCGGAACAACCACTAGCACTAGCAGTGACCGTCGTTACATACGTGGTATATTTCACATGCTAATTTCTTAAATACCCAGAAGATGTCTTAGTTTTGGCTCATAACAATCCAAAAGGGGTTAGGGATGTAAATGAAAAAGCATTTGAGTAATTATTTAATTCTATTATCACTTTCCTGTCTTTGAAAACAAAATCTGACTTTGAAAACTGAACCATTCACTCACTCCGACGATCAGATATCAACCGGGAAGGCTTGGGAAGAGTGGTTATAGGGAATTCAGCATGAATTCCGCTATTTTCGAATTACTAAACCGTATTTTGTAATTTTTGTTTTCTAAAAAAATCTTCAGTTTGTGCATAAATTAACGTTAAGTAGTAAAGTACCTATTTATTTGTATGCACGCATTGGGATAGTACTGACCATCAATCCCATAAACAGAATTGGTGTAAAGATGTTAAAGGGACAGTATCGTCATGATCAGAGCAGACTTTCTACAAACAGGGCATGGAATCGGCGTCCTGAACACAGTGACTAAAAATTACTGGCTCATTTATGCAGCAGCAACACGAATATCACCTTATTATGTGAGTATTATTTTCAGTCACTGGGTTAAACTAGAACTTGAACTCTGATTCCATGTTCCGTTGACCGTGACGATAAGCCCACCTTCAAGCAATATCTTTAATTAGCTGTTACGACTACCTGTTAGTCACATACATGTACAAGAAACACAATAGTGCATCTTTCTACAAGGAACACATCCTTACCTTGTTAAGATCGCCTTACAAACTTATACGAAGTCACAACACAATGTAATTTGAAGGATAACTGTACAATGAGTTCACTACCCACGCAAACTATTTCTTATAGCTCTGACATACACTTTGTCTTTCCTTTTTAACACCAACTTTAACTTACGAAATTATGTATTTGTGTCTTTCCACACTAATGTACAAAAGTGTGACATTTAAGAAACATGGGACATTGATAATAAAATGAAGTACTTTTTACTCTTAACTTTTGTCTGTGTACATTCCAAGTGCCTTGAGGATTGTGCTTTTCAAAAATTCAGACAACTTTCTAAGTAATTAAGTAATTACAATATGTTTGTAACATGGACAGACATTTATTTAGAAATTGACTAAAAGTACTAATAGAACAGATTTATTCACCCACATGTTGTCCCTTTACAGTGCTATTCCCCTAAGGATTGTTACCTGAAAAAATCAAGACAACCCTCCTGGTATTAAACAAATAACAGGGGATCATCTTCAAAATATTATGTTTGTAACGTGGACAGACATTTGTCACAAATTGTCTGTCCACGTTACATACGGGGTATATTTCACATGCTAATTTCTTAAATACCCAGAAGATGTCTTAGTTTTGGCTCATAACAATCCAAAAGGGGTTAGGGATGTAAATGAAAAAGCATTTGAGTAATTATTTAATTCTATTATCACTTTCCTGTCGATTTTCAAACAAAATGTCTGTCCATGTTACAAACATCATGTCTTAAAGATGATCCTGTAATTTCTGAAGTACCAATATTATTTTCTTATTATTTGTTATGCACAATCATTAAATGCTAAGGAATGTTCAGGAATAGATTAGGACAAAATAGTTCAAAACCATCCAATTGTCAACTTTGATCAACTGTTCCTCAATTGAGCTATGCTTACACCAGCACGACAACTTAAGCCCCTGTAGTGGCTGTCTTCTATAGCCTGTGCATTACCAGTCAACAATTCTTAATTTGGTAGTTGACAAATCTATTAAGACCTGTCCACCATAAAACTCATATAGCGCCCTCAAGTCACTGGTTTTAAAAGTGACATAACCATTGTTCTTAGCGTTGCAAATTACAGTGTACAATGCAAAGGGCCGAAAATTAAACTTTATTGTATTGGGTCAAACTATACACCAAATTGTAGATAATCAAAAAACTTAGTACGAAAAACCGAAGTTCGTCATTGTGACGTCATACAGTCTCATGAATATTTAATTATTTAATTAGTAAATCCATTGAACCATTACTCAAGAAGTATACACTCGATACTTAAACTTTTTGCAGTTATAGACTTGATGGGTACTGTGAATGTGCGCTGTGGTATCGTGACCTCATAATGACCTCTACTTCCGGTTCAACAGGAAGTTTGAATAAAAATCAATATTGTAGGGTACAAAAACAATGTGATGAAGATTTGTTTAAGTTCGTGTGTAACATATCAACAGTGAGGTTCAAAATTACAAACAATATAGATTCACTGACGTCGCCACATATTATAGCGCCCTCAAGTGACATGTTTTAAAACTGGCAATATAAACCATTGTTCGATCTCAGCGAAGATCGTGAGTCTTAAATTAATATAGATTGACTTTGTGTATCATAAGTGTCAAGATCAGGGTTAGGCCTACAACTTAGGTTGAGGGTCGCATCATAACAATCATAATCCAACAACTGAACAGCCTTGTGTTCGTCCATATAGGACAAACACTAAATGTCTAGTTATTATTATTATTATTATTATTATTATTATTATTATTATTATTATTATTATTATTATTATTATTATTATTATTATTATTATTATTATTATTATTATTATTATTATTATTATTATTATTATTATTATTATTATTATTATTATTATTATTATTATTATTATTATTATTATTATTATTATTATTATTATTATTATTATTATTATTATTATTATTATTATTATTATTATTATTATTATTATTATTATTATTATTATTATTATTATTATTATTATTATTATTATTATTATTATTATTATTATTATTATTATTATTATTATTATTATTATTATTATTATTATTATTATTATTATTATTATTATTATTATTATTATTATTATTATTATTATTATTATTATTATTATTATTATTATTATTATTATTATTATTATTATTATTATTATTATTATTATTATTATTATTATTATTATTATTATTATTATTATTATTATTATTATTATTATTATTATTATTATTATTATTGTTTGTATCTGGAGCATCGCCTCCATTCAAACACGTATACTCTTTAATCCATATTTACAAAGTTATGACGACTCGAATCAAATCAAGTCGCACGTTTTAGTGACTAGTTACAGCTCTGCATAATAACAGTAATATATATGTGAATAGTCAATGTTATTATAACCTTCTTTATAAACATGATAAGGGTGAGTTCCGACAATTTCGTCTAAGTTGTTATAATCCTCGTTGTCCCACTGGAAATACTCCATCGAGACCATCATGCCTTGCACTTCCTGACAATGCTCAGTATAGGGAAATAGGTAGAATGGACTGTGTGTAGGCAAGGTGATCGGAGCGGATGCATTACCATTGGTCACACAGCAGTAATCTATGCGGGTGTCGCGGTCGTATACTCCTGATGGTACGGTGCCACTCACTTCGTTGTGGTTGTTGTTGTCCTCGTCATCCCAATATATGTATCCAGATGACATATCTGTAAAGTCAGAGGAAAAACATTTAGAATTCAAATGAGGAGGTATATACATATATAATAAATATTGTTTTGTTACCGTTTGGTCAAACCTCGCTAAATGTTTCTTTCTGTTTTCATAGTAAGTAATTTGATCGTTTTATAATTTTTGAAGACATTGATGTTAAGCGAAATGTTCAGTAGCCTATCAGTTATCAATAATGATACTTATAATCAACATACATGTACTTGTGCTTCCATACATACTTCCTGGGCATGTGCCACCAATCATGAACACGCAATACTCCCCGACTGGCCACTCAATGTCAGTCTTGTTCACACGGTCTACCGTTTTCATGCAGAAGTTCTGTTGCATGTCGTTTGTTTCATAGGGTCCCTCAAGATGATTGTCACTTGACCAGGTGTTCAACGGGTTAGAATTCTCGGTGTCATGTAAACGGGAACCAATTTCCCAGATAAAACCAGCATCAGTCGGACAACTGTCGGTAGGCATAGGTAAACCGTACGTTCCCAACGGCCATTGGAGTTTTCCTGCCACCAGAATCAAAAGTGGAAATAGTTTCGAGTTAAAACTATACCTTACTGTATAGGCCAACATAAAATAATTTCAGAGCAATTATTAAAGTGAATCTCAAGGAGTATACACTTGTGTTGTGCATGCAGGTTATTTTTATGCGGGTTAGCTTTACTGATAAACAAGGTAACACGGAAATATTTCGTAAACACGAACTGAATTTAAACTGAATTGAGACTGTGTCAATCGAGTTACCGTAAATGTGCTCTAATAACTGACCCTTACCGGTATGACCATCTGCGGCGTAGCCAGGACTTTTTCAGTGGGGGTGTCAGGACTGATGTCATGAATTATTTACTCATTATGTTTATAATTTTCTTTTATTTGTTACTTGTTTACTTCTTTTCTTTCCAGCCTTTGTAACTCAAAGACTGAGACGAGTTTATGTTTATTTGCTTGAATAAAACCTACCAACACACGGTCTATTGTTGTTGTTTAATGAGCCATGGTATACATACACACACACACACACACATATATATATATATATATATATATATATATATATATATATATATATATATATATATGTGTGTGTGTGCGTGTGTGAGCGCATTCAAACCGGGGACGTATAACAAAAGGGACAATGGTCCCCGGTTGCTCTCACAATGGAGAACAATCCGTCCCCGTATTTTTGGACAAAGGAATTTGACAAAGGAAGTCCCCGAATGCCGGTGTTTACATACGTGTGTGTGTGTGTAAGAGTGAGAGTGAGTGACGTATGTTTTAGATAGCAAATCGCGAGCAAGGCGCAAGGTTTGATGGGATTTTTCAGCAATTCAAAAAATCTGTTAGGCAGGGTTGCAAGACGAACCGCCAGATGTCGCCGGTTGCGAAATTTTGAATTTTGTGGCAAGATTTGCCTGTTTATATACTGTGAGTATTGCCATAATCATTTAATGAACCATTGATATTTATGACTGGATAGTTATTTGACATTTTGATCATGCTTGGATTTTCTGAAGATTTTAATGTGAATTTTGGACAATAATGTCGACATTTGAATTCTTGTTCTTTATTAGAATTATTATGACAACTGAATAGTGATTTGCTTGTAAATTTTCGAATTCACAATTTGAAGTAAGGCTTTAGTATTTATAATTAAATTAGATGATTTTTATGTAACGTCATTCTGGCTTGAATAAGGAATGGATTCAGATATACTAAATTATAAGAAATTTCCCTGATTTTGAATGTAAAGCATTAGAGCTATATTTTGTAATTAATAATTACAGATGGCTCGTGGGCCAGTGTTGGGCCGAAGACGACAGCTTTACTAAATGAATGTGTCGTAGTTCTACAGACCAGCTGTAGGTAAAGTTCCGTGGACCGGATTCTACCGAGAAGCCACAGAATGTGTGTGAGGGGACCTGTGAGCCTGTAGTACTCCAAGTGCCAGAGAATGCCGATCACAGACGGCAGGACTCAAACACCTTACTGGATGGAGTGTCTTAGTTCCTAACATCTGGACACTTGAAATAAACCGGTATCGCGCAACGCGTTAACCACGGTGGGCCCATTTAAACTTGGTTTTCTGAGAATTGTTTTAGTCATCCGAGAATTGTTTTATTTATCTGAGAATTGTAATCAATGATAGATATTTATATTACGGTTTGATCCAGTTCGACAGGGATTTGAATTATTCTTATTATTTTTATAAACGTAACTGGTTTAATATACACAAGTTAAAAATAGAAATGTGGTCTGAAAACTGAATTTTGTGATGAGTTAAGAATAATCAATTAGATGTGATACTAATTTGATAAGGTTAAGTTTGTAATAAGTTTGTAAGAATATCTAAGTTTTGAGTAGTGAACTTGAAGATTTGAAGTTTTCAAAGGTAGAGTTTGGCTTGGTCTGACGAGACCTTGATATTTAAAGTTGAATTTTGTATATATATATAAATATTTTTGGTTATTTATTTATTTTTAATTAAATTTCTAAATTTGATTTAAGGTGTCAGTTTGGTGTTTTCTTTCTGATTTACACATTTGTCCATGGTAGGGTGACAAACGGCCCGGGAAGATTTATGTTTTCGCTCCGCATTCCAGGCGTGCGTTACAGGGGGAAATATGGGGCATTGCTTTTAAGTCAGGGGGCCCAGGGGGTATGGGCTTTTTTCCTTTTTATTTTCTTTTCTTTTTTGGGGCACTATCGGGATTTTTTCGTGGGTGCACCTGGGGGGGACTGGAAATTTGTGGGGCACGTGCCCACCCAGGCCCCCGTGGCTACGCCGCTGGTGACCATAAAGGATTTATAGTTAGGAAAAGCCAATACGTTTGAGGATACTTGTTTCACCCCATGTCTGATCCTATAATGCGTATACATGTAATACACGAAAAAAACAATAGTTAAAACAAATTGCCATAAATTAGACGTGTTCATATAATAATTAAAGTATAATAAAAACACTTTACCTATCCGCTGTTGAATCTTATAGGTTGGTACCAGTTGTAGGCTTGCGCATCCAAATGTCTGTAAATCAAAAAGAAGCGGCAGCTAGCAAATATGCAAATATTTCCTTAGACTTGAGATCAAGTCTGTGGGGTGCACGCTGTTTCATATAGAACATAATTATTGGCTGTTTCGGAAAACTTTTTTTTTCTTTTTCAGCATGTTGGCCACAGCATTTGTACACGTTTTCTTTCTTACCGGCACTTTGGGCACTTTTACAACTTCGATAAATTTCTAAATTGGCACATGCATTGACGTCATTAGTTTTCAAACTATGACCCTAATGAATATTTAATTAGTCACTTTGTGAAGCCCATATCTGAAAAATCAATGCAGTTGCGTAGATCATTTCAATTGCAAAGTATTTGTCACATGGCGAAATGCTTCTACTTGAGTGAAATTTTCATGACGTCATCTGGAGGTGATTAAATTCAAGCTTTCTTAGCAATCTCCTATGGCAAAAAGCTTATGAAAACATGTAATCATTGAATTTTCGTCTACCTAATTCCAAATGTTCACGATCGTAGCTCACTCGGGTGTAAAATGACAACAATATCAATATTTACAGAAAAACAATATAAAAACATAAGAATTCTGAGAAGGCAGTATAACCGTGGAGGTGATGGGGCGCGTTGTGAATTTATTCCACACTCGAACGTACAATTTTGTGTGGCGCGCTGCGATACGTTATACGGTGCTGCAGCGCGGTGCTAGCTTCAGCATGCACCAATCATGTATGGTGGCCCAGAAGGGACATCGGAAATCGTGTATATAGACTTCAATAATCCCATCATTTGTACACGTTTTATTTCATACCGGCACTTTGGCTACTTTTATCCAACCGATTGCCTTTAAACATGGCAGACACTTGGACCAACTGCTTCAAATGTATGCCGAACTTTTACGTCATCATGACGTCATCACGTGTCACGTGACGTCATCTTAAAGGTGCATTTTTCGAAGCCATATATCTACGGAAGTACAATTCTGATTAAGTTGAGATGTGGTATGTAGGTAGGCCAGCATGTGTTATAGATGAAAATTGGTGTGACGTCATGATGACGTCATGATGACGTCATCATGGGTCACGTGACGTCATCTTAAAGGGGCATATTCTAAGGTCCTATACTTAGAGAATTCACATTTCACTGCACATGTGAACTCAAAGATTTAACAAAAATGTCACCAATACTGGAGAAACAATGTGATTGGTCGAATTCCCCAAATATATGAACATTCATAAACCTATGTGTACGTGTATAAAGTTCTTTTTTATTATAAGGGACTCGTAGCTTTTGTTCAGTGTCTTTTGCAATTCATACATTCATATTTTTGGCAGTATAATGTTTTATTTGTAAAATGTTTAAATATTCTGACGCAATTTTAATGTAAATAAGTAGGTCTGTAATTAATCGAAAATGTTGATAATTTTGCATTTTGTTATAGATAGTGTTACCTAGTAATATTGGAAGCGTCTACCAATGTTCTGGTGCTCTCTCTTTTTTGGAGACTCACTCAAAGGTAAGTGGTCTACGTTCTTGACTACATTTACATGAATAATCAATGCTTTACGACTTTACAAGTCTTTATATTAAGCCGAATGTAAGCTATAAACAGCACTCTGACAGACTGCACAGACAGATACGGCTAATACACAGACTCAATCTCAAGTTTAATTTTTCCCACACTCTAAAATACTTTAATTATCTGCAATCCCTGACAGAAAAAAAATGATTGTCGTTCAGAATGGGCCATATACTCTATATATATGGTGGACCAACATAGGGCTGATTAGCTCAGTTATATTATATAATATATATTATTTAGGTGGGAGTATAAGACCAAAAATAAGCATTTTGACGCTATGAGGGTTGGACTTTGCAACATTGTATGTCTGAATAAGATAACGGCATACATATTCCGATGAAGAACGATTTTGATTCTGCATGATTGTTTTATGGGCGGGTGTTGTTTGTGAAAATTTGGGGGAAAAAGACCGTAGCAGCCCAACTTTATATATTTTTTTCTTCTTCTGAAATTGCCAGTTACAGGTAAGTGTTGTATATCTTGATGCAGACTCATCTTGTGTTTAACCTATTTTAAGGGCGGATCTATATTTCAACTGAAGAAGGCATGTATATCCCCAATAAACCTTATGTTACTGAGACAACACCTCCACTCTTCTAATAATCTGGCCATGCGCCTACAATAGGCAACACGTGTATTACATGGGTCTACATCTGAAAATGTTTGACCATTCTGCTGTTTAGATTATGTTAAAGACACACACGTTGAAAACCGTTGTTTTTATTTGGTCTCGTGACACTTTTTTGAATAATCTGGCCCCGCCCATAAAATTAAGCAGATTAAAAGTTTTCATACCTGAAAAATGTTTTACCTTTATCCTGCTTCCATTTTAGACACAAATTTTTAACAAACTTTCAATTTTAAAGTCAGTTTCCAGATTGTTGCTGTTGTCCGCCCGAACAGTGTGCTCTCACCTATTAAACAGGCAGAATACAAGAAGGCTGGACATCTAAATTTGTTTCATATCCTGTTTCCATTTAAGACACATTTTGAAACAAACGTTTAATGTTGGAAGTCAGCCTTCCCGTTTTATCGTAAAATAGACAAAATACCATAGGACTCTGCATCTGAAAATGTTTCACCTTAATCCCATTTTAATTTTAGAGAAATTAATGTTTACCAAACTTTTAACTCTGCAGATAGGTATCTCGTGTTTGGTATCATTGTGCCTCCCACTATTGGAGTCTCGCCCACTGAATAGGCAAAATACGAGATGCATATGTCAAAAATGTGTTACCTTCATCCTGTTTAGTTTTTAAGATATAAGATGACACAATGTTACAGTAAGATTTCTCATTTTTTCGGTCTCATGCCTCCCATATTTAACTAGCCTTGATCAAGGCGCGTCGAAAAGGTTTTGGTCGCATAATTTTGCCCCGCTTAGCTATCCGAACTCTGCGTCCGGCACACATGCACACAGTGCACGGATACATCCATATGCATACTGTATATACATGTATATATCTACATGTACATGATGTAGTACCTATACAGTGACCATTGGTCGTCGCGCCTTGATCCATTTGTACCAAAATTTAAGGCGGAAATCATTATGCTAATATATCAAATTCAAAAACGCCAAAAGTATTCTCATTGGTTATTGGTTGACCCAGCAACTACTCTCTATGCGCGATGTATATTGTACATGTACAACATGTGTGTGCATACATTGTGCAGTGTGTGTCAAACGGGGTCAAAGCTAGGGCCAGTGATTATCTATCATTTAAAATAAACCGCCCACAAATCAACAATTCTGGCATATGTCTTTCCATTGGAATTCCAATGGGAAAATAAAGAAACACATCAGTTTTCGATTACAGAAGGATCAAGGCTGTTGAATCTCATCTCAGCCCCTACAACAGCCGCTAAATCACACACACTTGAACAAGCAATATGTTATTATAACATGTTTTACTGTTTTACTCTTGGAAAGGCTGCAGTCACCCACGCCTGTTACAAACCACTAATGATACTCATTAACATAATTTAGAAACAGTACCTTTCGTAGGTAGCAATAAGTTAAACCATCGTGGCATCAAATGCAATATATTATGATACAGATAAATGGATCTGCACAATAAAAGTCGGGACCCTGAGATAAGCGAAAAACCAGAGATCAAAACCAGACGCAAGCTACGAGCAACTGTTAGTCGGGAAAAATCACTCTGGAAAATTCTTATCTTACCCCCGAAGGCGATCGAGCAACTTGGATCGAACGAGAAAGCTCCAGGGTCGCATATATCATATAATATGACGCAAAATGAAAATGTAAAATACATTTTATCGGGAATCCCCGGAAAATGAATTGCGTGACGGGGTGACTGCGAATGACTCGAACACAGCACCTCACGCCTCAGTATTCACATCACTGCACAACAATCAAACACTTTGCATAACACATTACACTTCAACAAGTGACCTCACACTTACGATGAGATATCAATTCTCTTCTTATACACATGACAAAGAGAATTTATAATTCAGTTCGCACATACGAGGTCGCAATGCACAACCGAGTACGTGTGCGGTGCCGGCCAGGAACGGCGCACCGGCCGTGTGTGCCGAATTTCTCGGGCCAGAAACCGGTACCGCGTACAACAGCTTTGGTCAAGGCTAATATTTGACAAATCTAACCTCTTCCATAAACGGAGAAAGAACCTGATAGGTTCAAAACGTAAGGCCAATAACACTGATTTTGCTCTTCCATATGTATAATGATATTTGGAATATTCTGAACCCCCACACAATCAAGCATTACCCACAAGGACATTAATTAGACGTTGTTGCTTGTAAACTGTTTGAATTTCTTGCAAATAATTTAGATTCGGTGAGGCTTCGTTTAATTTTTTTTTAAACATTTTAGAAGGCTAAAATTTCAAAACTCGATCTTTATAATAGACTCAGTAGGAGATAAATTACCGATTCTAGCCCACTACCGTATTTTTTGTAAATTTGACTAGGCTAGGCAATTTTTGTCTAGGCTTTAGCTTTGCTTGTTTATGCTCCAGTGATCGCTGCTGCGCCGATGTAGGGATAATAAATTTAAAAAAAGATTAATAATTTTCGCTTCAAATTTGAAGCGAAAAAAAAAGATATTGGTTTTAGTCGAAAAAAATTAATCAAATTCAGAATGTGTTGGTATTAGATAATAGAGGTTTATGCCTGCGGTACATTCAAAATATTTATCGAAATGGACGCTGGCAGAATTTAAAAAAATTATGCTAGAGAACACGGTTTTTCAATTATTAGGTCAAATAGTAGAAGGAAAAAAGTAAAAAAAAACGGTTTTGGTACAAGGCTGTAAAAAAACATAAAAAACGAAATAAACAAAAGCCATTGTATAAATTAAAGTTATCTGAACTAAGAGAGATTATAGTGGGTAAAAATATATCACTACCTCGACGTGGTAGAGGGAAAAGAGAACAGTTAATAAAAAAAAGGACTACATCGATGTTATTAAATACTTTCGCAGAGAGGAATAAGAGTTGGAATTTGATAACAATTCATCGTTTATTAGTGATGAATTACGCACACGACAAATAATCGTTCCATTAATTCATAGCAAAACTAAAGATGTATTTAAAGCTAGAGATGCAATTAAATTTTGGTCGTATGTAAAGCCAAAGATTAACGTAATGTTATCTTCAGACAGACGCGATTTAGGAGGAGGAATAAAGTTTCAGATAACTTTAGTAATTAATTTTTGGAAAATTCGCCAAGGTAGAACAGAATATTACAATAATGTTCATTTTAATCATACGTTCTATGAAATAAACAATGAGAACGAGATTGAAGATGCTTTATCGCAAGCTTACGGAATAATAGAAAATAAAATTGATGAATGGATGGGTCATAGAACGTGTTGTAAGTTTACAATATAAAATGATTAAAGTTGTACGTTTTAGGGGGGGGGGTTCTTATCTTGAATCACCCGACTTTATAAAACTTAAACATGCGTACAAAACAAAGACGATGCATGTTTTCGACAGTCAATACGTTGCACCCTCTATCACGCTGAAAAAGCGAGAGAAGAAGGAAAAGAAATAAAAGATGTTAATATATTAAAATCGTATAGAGCTAGTACCTATCCGAAAGAACACGGATTAAATTTTGATGGGATAGATTTTCCAACTCCTTTACATCAAATTAAACAATTCGAGAAACAAAACAATTTGGCAATAAACGTTTTAGTTTATAAATCAATTCGTTCTGAAGATAAAAACATTGAACGAGTGAAAAAAGTAGAGAATAAAAACATTGAACGACTCGAAAAAGTAAAGACTAAAAACATTGAGCGACTCGAAAAAGTAAAGAGTGACTAAAAACATTGAACGACTCGAAAAAGTAGAGAATAAAAACATTGAACGACTCGAAAAAGTAAAGAATAAAAATATTGAACAAATTAAAAAAGTAGAGACTAAAAACATTGAACGAGTGAAAAAGTAGAGAATAAAAACATTGAAAGACTTAAAAAAGTAAAGAATGAAAGCATTGAAAGACATGGGACAATCAATCCTTTACAAATTAGCAAGCAACCTAAAGAAATTAAACGTATACATTTATTATTGTTTTTTAAAGAAGTAGATGGTAAAATTAAATGGCACTACGTTTGGATAAAAGATTTAAGCAGATTACTTAGCGTCAATACGAGCAAAAACGGGCACGAATTGTTATTTTTGCGAGAAATGTTTTCACGGTTATACGAGAAAAGACTTGTTAGATGAACATAAAGTGAATTGCGACGAATCAGAGTACGGACCGTGTAGGATCGTGATGCCAGAAAAAGGTAAAAACGATTTTATGTATTTTAATAATATTCATAAAAAGATGAAAGTTCCCGTTCATATTGTCGCAGATTTTGAATGTATACTTTCAAAAAAAGTAAAAAATTATACAAAAAGATCAATAATACAAAAAAGTCGCAAAAGCATATCGCTTGTGGGTATGCGTACTCAGTTATTCGATGCGATGGTAAAGAAATATCATCTAACACATATAGAGGTGAGAATGCAGCAAAACACTTTTTAGATGCGATGATTGAAGAAAGAAAAAAGAAAATGCAAACAAAAAGATTTTTACAAAAGAGGATAAAGAAAACTATAGAAAAACAATTTTTTTTTGGATTTGTGATTCTTATTTTTACAAAGATCACAAGAAAGGTCTCAATAAAGTGCGCGATCATTGTCACATAACTGGAAAATACCGAGGCGCGGCGCACAGCGAGTGTAATTTAAAATTGTGTCTCGAACCCGGTAAAACAGTTATTCCAATTTTGTTCCACAATTTACGAGGATCCGATTCTCATTTTATTATGCAAGTTGTGAGTCAAGTAGAAGGAAAATTAACTTGTATTCCAAACAACATGGAAGACTATAAATCTTTTTCGATCGGACAATTGCGATTTATAGACTCTCTTCAATTTTTATCTGCTCCGTTGAATGAACTGGTTGAATCACTCGATAAAGATTCTTTTCACATTTCTAAATTACACGAATCAAATCTAGAAAATTTAAAGCTACTTTTAATAAAAGCTATTTATCCGTACGAATACATGAATAGTTTTAAAAGGTTTGAAGAAACTCAACTTCCTTCACAAGAAAAATGTTATAGTAGTTTAAACAACAAAGGTATCTCGGACGAAGAATACAAACACGCAAAGAAGGTTTGGAAAATATTTAAATGTAAAATGATGGGAGATTATCACGATTTGTACGTGCGTACAGATGCTTGTACTACTAGCATGAAAGAGTACGGATTGGATCCGCTTCATTATTACACTCTCCCAGGCTTGGGTTGGGACGTTATGTTAAAATATTCACGCGTTAGTTTAGAATTGTATACTGATTACGACATGGTGTTAATGACAGAAAATGGTACTAGAGGAGGCGTATCGATGGTTAATAAGAGATATGCTAATGCAAACAATCCTTATTGTTTGGATTACGATCCATCAAAACCTGCAACTTACATTATAGATTTAGACGCGAATAATTTGTATGGTTGGGCGATGAGTCAATATTTACCGACTGGAAATTTTAAATGGTTAAGCGAAGAAGAAATTGACAAACTTGATATAAAATCAATCTCACCAGAATCACCCACAGGTTTTATACTAGAAGTGGATTTAGAATATCCTAAAGAATTACATGATTCTCACAACAGTTTTCCACTCGCGTCAGAGTCAATAGTTGTACTAGAAAAATGGATGTCGCCGTATCAACTTGAGCTAGTGGGTGACGACCCCATACCAAAAGTTAAAAAATGTGTTCCTAATTTACGCGATAAAAAAAATTATGTGATTCATTATTGTACTTTGCAATTGTATTTACAGCTCGGTTTGAAACTAACTAAAATTAATCGCGTTATTTCATTTGATCAATCACCGTGGATGAAATCTTACATTGATTTAAACACGAATTTACGAAAAAGTGCAACGTCTACATTTTTAAAAGATTTATTTAAACTGATGAATAATGCCGTTTTTGGAAAATCGATGGAAAATGTACGAAATTACGTTAACGTGTACCTCATGAGATTAAACGATGAAAAAGATAACAAAAAAACGTTTACTTACAGCAGCGGCAAAACCGACTTTTGATACTTATAATATTTTTGAAGACAGTGACTTAGCGGCGGTTCATATGAAAAAAACAAAAACCATACTCAACCGCCCCATTTACGTAGGAATGGCTATTTTAGATTTAGCAAAACTTTACATAATAATAATAATAATAATAATAATGTATAGATTTATATAGCGCACGTATCCACCAACTAAGTGGCGCTCAAGGCGCATTATATTATTATCCCTGCTCATAAGGCTCATAAGGCTCATAAATCATTCCTGAAACCATCTCAGCTCCCTGGGGAGTATACAGCTCAATTGCTGCCATTTCTAGCGCATAGAGAGCAAACCATCTCTGCCTTCACAGGTACCCATTTAACCCCTGGGTGGAGAGAAGCAATTATGGTTAAGTGTCTTGCTGATTACACAGTTGTCACGGCCGAGGCTCGAACCCACACTCTGCTGCTGGCAACACCAGAACTTGAGTTCAGTGCGCTAGACCACTCGGCCACGACAATCCACTTTTCGTGCATTATACAACACACGGGACCTACGGCTTTACGTCCCATCCGAAGGACGAAGCAATTATGGTTAAGTACTTTGCTCAAGGATACAAGTGTCACGACCGGGGCTCGAACCCACACCCTGCTGCTGGCAACACCAGAACTTGAGTTCGGTGCGCTAGACCGCTCGGCCACGACACTCCATATGTATTATTTTTATTACAATCATCTAAAAAAGAAATACGGTGAAAAGTGTGAATTACTTTACACGGATACTGACAGTTTAGTGCTTGAGATTCAAACAGAAGACGTTTATAAAGATTTATTAGAAGACAAAGATTTGTACGATTTTAGTAATTATAATAAAGATCATTTTTTATATTCTGAAAAGAATAAAAAAGAAATAGGAAAATTTAAAGATGAGGATGAATGAATTCCTATTTCTGAATTTGTTGGTTTAAGATCAAAAATGTACTCGATACTTTTATCGAAAGAAAAAGAAATAAAACCGGCCGTTTTTGTGAAAGAAATTTAAAAAAACTAAAGGTGTTAAAAAACAAGTTTTGGAATATGAAATTACACACGAGCATTTTAAACTAGCTTTATTTAAAAATGATACGCTTCGTCACTCTATGAAATTTATTAAAAGTATAGATCATCAGGTTTATACGATAAGCGTAAATAAAATCTCCTTATCTCCTTTAGATACAAAGAGATATATTTTAAAAGATGGAATACACACTTTAGCTTACGGTTTCATAGAAAATGATATTTATACTAATTTTTTAGGTGGATTTTCTGTATCTGTTAGAACAATTTGTAATTCTTCTCTTACAAAACTACGTTTGGGCCCTGATTCTAAATAATACAAGATAGGTTGATTTTGTGCTTTCACAGTTCTACTAATGCTATAAATTTGTATACTCCATAATAGGATCAGGGTGCGTATAAATATCTAACGAGTGATTTTAAAGGCATTCTTTTTTTTACAACATGCGTAAGCTTCGGTGAGGCAGGATTTTGCTCGACAAATGTCATTTTTATAGCATCTTTAGGTTTGAAATTTATGAGTCTAGTTTTTTCATTATTTAATGCTTTTATAACCAACGGTAATCTTTTAACCCATTCAACATTTCTTGTAGCTTCAGTCGCTATTTCTTTAGCGTATTGATCAGAATATAATCTTTCGGCTAAAGTTCTGTTGAATCGTTCTACTATACCTTGAGCTCTATGATTACCAGCTTCGCTTCTTTGGATTTTTACATTATTTTTACTCATTAAAACATTGACGCTCGACATAAATTCTTTTCCCGGATCGACTTTTAAAATGTTTGGGTAGGTTAGCGGAGAACGTTTATAAATTTTTTCAAACGCGTTAGCGACTTGAGCTGCAGTTTTATCGATTAATGGTTCCGCTTCTTTATACCTACTGGCTTCATCAGAAACGCTTAAGACGTACTTGTATGTAACTTTACCGATCGTATCGTGAGTAAGAAACAATAAATCGGCTTGATGAACTTCATTTGGTTTTTCTAGACTCGAGTTTGAGCTAGTTGGTCTAGGAATGTATTTGGGATACGGTAAATAAATTTGCCACAGTGCTTGCTTTTTTATCCACTGTCGAACTATAGGTAGTGAAACTTTAGTTTCTTGAGCTAATTTTTTAATCGCTGATTGTCCTTTCCAATATCCTTTTGGACTATAATATACGTTTTCTAATTTTAATCTCGTACGTTTATCCATTTAGTATTTATAAATATAAATTTATTATTGATTCGATGTAGAATTCATAATACTGTCTGGTATTCCTTGTTGAATTAACCAATCTTTAGTCATTAGCGCTAACCCGACCGTAGCTGTTGGTTTAAGAGCGTCTTTTATATCTAGCTTTCCTAAATCGGCTGTATTTATTTTTAAGACTTGTTTACCGATCATGCTATAAAGAACAGTTATAATTCCTACGAGTCGTCCTTGATAAGCTGAATTAACGATTTTGTTTGTATCCATATTTTATAGTATAGACAATATTTTATTATTATTTTTTTTTAAATTCCATTTCAAAAACATTATGTGCAAGCGAAGCTGAAGCAAAGTTTACGCATTCTGCACCAGCTTTGCTTGTCCATGCTGCTTCAGTAAAGGCTGTGTTTTCTGACGCTGAAGGCGATGATTCTTCCATCTCGCTTGTCCATGCTGGGTGAAGGTTCTTCAAGATCAACTGCTCCAGCACAAGCTGGCAAAGCTGCTGATTTAGAGCGGTAAATGAAAATGTAATAAACCCATTAAACCTAGCACAATATATATAATTTAGGTGCTCCAAACAAACTTCCAGCTGATTTATCGTTGCTGTCAGCTAAATTTTCATCTCTACTTTTTATTAAGTTCTGCAACTTTTTTACCAGCTGCAACTCTGTTTGGATTTTTAATTTTTTCCTGCACTTTCGTCACCACCGACGGTGCATGTTTCTTTTCTGTCTGTGAGCTGCTCTCTGATTGCCCCAGCGGAGCTTGTCCATGCTGCACATTGCTCTCCATCGTCTTTATTATCTAAACAATAATCTTTTCTTTTTAAATGTTTCGCTGTAATTAGCGTCATTGCGATTGGTGCTAACATACTTCCATAGTTGTAGTATATTTCGCATAATATAGTAGAAAGAGCGCTCGAAATTAATGGGTCTTTTTCTAAATCTGTAATTAATTCACCTTTGTCATCGATCTCAAAATGATATCCCATCAAATCAATATAGTTTAAACTCGATTCTAATCCTTTTACATAGAGAGTTAAAATTGAGCTACCTAACGAAGATATCATTTCGTGACCTAATTTAGCTTCATACTGCGTGTATAATTTATCTTGATCTGCTAAATTTAAGGCTTCAATTTCACTGACAGAATACTCTTTACCAAAACATTGTTTTGAGTTCCCTCCAGCAACTACACTTAACAAACGATTGTTGCGTTGGTTCAACAAAGGCTGATTTTCGATGTGTTGACTATCTGCTTCAGCGCATGCTCCAGTGGTCGCTGCTGCTGTTGGTTCTTCGTTTAATATTTTTCTAACTTCGTCCATTATTATTTATATATAACTATATTTATTTAATATTCATTTTTTGATATCTTCGATAACATTTTTATTATATAATAAATTTACTAAATCATTTTTAACACATAAAAGTTTATCTGCTACGTAGTAGCTAGTACAGAGATGAAAATAAATATTTGCTACTATACTAAATCCAACTAAACATTCGACAAACATATTGTATAGTATAGACAATATAATATTTGTTTATTTTATTACCTATAGCAATTTACTACTTGACCTATAGGTTACCTATAGCAATTTACTACTTGATCTATAGGTTACCTATAGCAATTTACTACTTGACCTATAGGTTACCTATAGCTTGACCTATAGCAATTTACTACTTGACCTATAGGTCACCTATAGCTTGACCTATAGTGTATTTTAGTTAAGTATCGCATAATCTGTAGGTTGATCCGTTTTTAAAATTAATTTGCTTTTTTTTATTTTAGTCTTTCATGTGTGCTCATTCTTAACTCTTTCGTCGGTATGACATCATTTTCTCGAAGACAATTTTCAAACGAGTCTCTATCTTTACAATAAAATAAACACACCCACTTTAGTTGCTCTCTAAAACTTTTTAACACGGTGTTATATTTTTGCAAAAGAATCCAACAGCTGTGGTTAACGTGTCTACCGCTAAAAGTTAATTGCGTAATCATACATTTATTATTCTCGTCGTATTTTTTATATTGTAATTCTTTACTGGCGCTACAGTCATCGATAATAAACAACGTTTCGTCTCCTTTGAATACATCGCTATAAATTTGTATCGCTTTGTTTAATGACGTCACACTCAGATTATTAACGTGCACTCGTTCATCGTTCCAAATCCATTTTCTATTTTGATACGCGAGATTTACCGCAACTGTGGGACATAATACGATGATATATTCAAAATATTTAAGATATTCTTTTTCCAATAAATTTAAAACAAATTCTGTTTTTCCACATCCAGTTTGTCCACAAATTAAGGCAGCGTGTGGATATTTTGGTAACATTTCTTCTAATAATTTATTCACAAAATTAATATATCACAGAATGAAATCGTCCATTTTCAATATTGAGTTGCGCGTCCATAATGATAAAAGTGAACAAGTATAATTCACCCGCGGTTTCCGCTTCTCCATTTGAAGGGTAATTCCTTCGAATAAGTTTTGTACTTGTCTTCCGCTTCCGTGCATTTTATTGTCGTCGATGGTTCTCATATCTAAAAGCAAACCGTATCTATTGAGTAAATAATCGGCTAGTTTGATGTTGGATAAATTTAATGCTTTAGTCACTCGCGTAGCAAATTCTTTTCTTGAATCTGAAAAAAAAAAATTGTTTGTATTTCTTCCCAGTGTTGATACCTACGCATTCCCTGCGCGTAGAGTTGATTGGGAACTCCTTCAATCGTAATTGAAACTTTATCGATTTTTGGATTATAAAATTTCCACGTTTCTTTTACGTCTGGCTCTTTGAATAAAAACAATATTCCTTTCATGCTTTTTGCCGGCGTATTTAGATTTATATTCCACGTTGTATCGCGTTTGTTTAAAGGTGTGACGCTCTGTCTCAAGACTCTATCGTACAATATCACCACCTTTTGCGCAAATTGATTTTTAATCGTTCGCGCAAGATGTGGGTTATGAATGACTTCATATTCTAAAGAAATTCCGCTTATAATGTATTTTGCATTATCATCCGTGCTTTTGATCACTTTAGAAAATTTATTAAACTCGAGTTCGTAGGTCAACCGATCTCCGATTCCTGATTGATAATACGGTTGATGATCGGTTAATAATTCAACATCGAGAGGAATATGATATCTATTTTTCAAACAATCCGCGACAGCTTTGTCTTTTCCTCCGTTGTTTGTTATACTGCCGTCGCTAGCACCTACTCTTAATTTAGTTATATTAGGATATTCGATTCCTTGGTAGGCTAGATTTTCTCGTTGATCTTTCGTCAACCACTCGTCTTTGAAACATTTTAATGGTTATATTTTTTGCGATGGCTCTTCCTATATTATTCACGATCGTCCTTGTATCGTCGCTCGAAGATTCGAGATTAATGTTAAAAGCTAATTTAACCGTATCGGGTACGATAACATCGTTTTCTCCTAAATTTGGAAAACGAACCGTCAACAAGTGATTTTCGGTGATGGTACTCGGATTGTTTGTAATAACGACTTTTTGACGCAATCCTTTTAAACTGAGAGGTTCTCTTAATCTTCTGTTTGGATTTAGTTTATCTCCGTACATATGTTATAGTACAGTATACATTTTATTTTTTTAATTTATTTAAAAATGGTGTTTAAATTATACAAATGGTATCAATATTGATGATGTTAGGAGGAGCGGTAGGAGTATGACGATAGTAGGTTACGCGAGTTATAAATTATTTTAAAAAAGATAAAAAGTAATTGTAAAAATGGCAGAAGGAGGGCATGATTTTCTCGAGTTTGATCCGTTTTTTAAAGATTACCCCGAAGAAGATGATGAAAAACAACAACAAGAAATGGCTATTGATCAATATATTTATGATGATATTGCAACTAATCAGTTGGGTAATGTTCCAACCTCTGCAGATATACCTCAACTAAGTGCAAAAAATAGATTACGTAAACTTATAGTAGATGATTTTTATAAGTTTGGGATATGAAGCGGCTTTAAAAGACTATAATAATTTCGTGTATGAAAAAAAACCAACAGATAAATATGGTATACTCTATTTTATAAAAGGTGAGGAAAAAATACGACTATCCAACTTGAGAGAAAAAGGTAGATTTTTAAAGTTAAGTGGAATAAAAAGCTTATCTAAATATGATTTAGGTATATTCGATGAAAGTACAAAAGCATTATCAAATGTTGTACAAGTGATAGAAACACCATTAACTGAAGATGTAGAAACTCAAACGGGACGAAAGTTACCATCTATACCGCTTGAAGGGAAAGCTAAAAGAAATTATAATTTAGTGATGAAAGAGCTCATTGAAAAATCAAAAAAAATATCAATCGCCATCCAAACAGTAAATACTATTCATTCAACAAATGATGTAGAAACTCAAGCGAGTATACAAAATATAAGAGAACTTAATACTCTCGATCAACTCATGCAGAAGACAGAAGGAGAACTATTATCTCTTATCGATAAAAAAACGCAGCCACGAAAGCTCGCGAAGAAGCTGAAAGAAAATACCTAGCTGCTCGAGATCAAGATGATGAAGATACTCAAGTAAGCGCAAAGCTACGTGAGGAGATGAATAAAGCGCGAGATAGAGAACGAGGTTTGTTAGCGGAAATAAATTCAAGAGATAATGCTCTTCGTAGTCAATTCAACAGAATTAAAGAAACGATCGAAAAAATGATGAAAATAGACGTGACGTTACGCAATAAAATTAAAACTTTATTTAGAGAACAAGGTGTCACGATAGTCAGTTTATTAACAGCCGTTAGTATGACCATCGCTTTTATCGTCGAAACGATCGTAAGTGCCGTAGCACCGCCAACACCACCACCACCGAGTAGTGGAAAAACGTCGGTAAAAGACTGGATACAAAAAACTTTAAAAAATCTATCAGATTTGCTAAAGAAACTCGGAGAAAAAGCTTTTGCCGCTTTACCAGCTATCATCGGATCGGTAGTAAGTTGGATATTTACCACCATTTCAAAAGTAGTCAGATTGGCGGCTGAACATTTTAATTTTAACCTATATACAAACTCATCGCTAAGTCACCAGCTCATAAATCACCAAACCTAATCCAGTAAGTATCGCAAAACCGAGAATTAAAGCATTTTTTTCATCTTGATGAGTAGCGTCTCGAGTTACAAATGTTGTAGGCGTTATATCATCAACTATCGGTTGAGCGAGATTGGAATCTGTTTCTTGCGACGATGCTATATCGTTGTTGGTGGGTGCTGATTCAGCAGCATGCGCTGGAGCAAAGGCTGGTGGAACAGGCGTTGAATTTGTGTCTTGGCTTAAACCAAGCGATAGATTTTTCGTCGCGATCAAAATATTATTGTTGTATCCAACGTACGTACCTATTCGCAAATTCATGTCGCTCGGCATCAAGTATAAATTTTCACCGATAACAAAGTTTAATTGAGATCTAGCGTATTGTAAATTATCTTGATATCGCTGAATAGAAGATTGTAAATCAATCGGAGAATCGATCGAAGCGTCGAGAATATTTAAAAATTCTCTTTTCGCATCTAAACCAGTACCGGGTACTAAAATTCCAGTTTTTGATTGAGCTTGAGCCCCCAATATCGCGTAGACGTACGTTCTTATAGAATCGTTGATGTTCCGTACCTATATCTGTAAAACCTTGAGACTCGTCAAGTATGTACGTAATCCAAGCAAACTCTGTAGCGTGAGATTGTGAAATGAAACCGACCGTATACGTCGACGGATGATCTCCAAAACTCATCTTTGTCGCGTTTTTGTTGGAGTGTATGGATAAGACAAAGTGTCTAAACTCGAATTATCATAGTCGTTTCCAGGTACCTAATCCATTCGAGTTTTTGTCTGTTTGTTGTTTCCAATTTGAATGGGGGGAAACATGAAATTCATTACATAGTTTATTATACGCGCCAATGTCTATATTGTTTGCGAACGCGCTCCAAAATTTTTTAAAAGACGTTGGACAGCTCATTTCTTTGAGGAATCGTCTAATTTGATAATAGACGTGAAATTTGAAAAAACAACTAATCATCTTATTCGAATGAAACAAATGTTTATAACTTACGCCACAACCCGTCGTACTGCACCACGTTACAAAATTTATTTGATTCTGATAAAACTTTAATGGACTAGAATTCCAATCATTTATAACATCCTCGCTATGAACGTTAGGTAATCTATAGTTTTCAAAAGGATTATCGAGTTCTACATTAAAAAATTAATTTTTATTGACGTAAATATTTAGTGTCGTAAAATCGCTAGAACTAATTTCATGTGGAGGTGTAACATTTCCAGATTGCAGATACCGTTTCGATAAATTGCTCTGAAATGCTTGCGGAATCGACATTTTATTATAATTTTATATAATAAATTTTAAATATAAAAATGTATCATACTATCGAAATAAAAAAATTAATTAATACAATCTCATTAAATAATACCATCGATAATCGAAACGGACAACTCACCATTTCGTTAAAGAGCGTTAACATTTGGGTCGGTTACTATAACGTGCGTAAAAAAGAAAAAAATATGGCGATGGAAAAGCTGGATAAATGAAAGAAATGAACAAAGTGAGGAAGACAATGTCGAGTTTATCGAACCTGGGCTTTATAACATTAAAGAAATTATCGACATTGTTTTAAAAAATACGCCTTGGATTACATTTATCGTCGATGAAAAATCTGGTAAATCTATTATAAATATTAATTTAGAAAAAAGAAGAATCAAATTTTCGTCGGGATTAGCTAATTTACTCGGATTTCCGAATGAGTATTTAGCTATGGGAGAACACGAAGGAAGAAGACTTGATTTGCAACCTTTTAAAATAATGTACATTCATTGCGATCAAATTTCTACGAGTGAAAACTTTTATGACGGTAAACCTTGTACTATTTTAAACGTTTTTCCGGTACTAGATAAAGCGTTGGGAGAAAGTATGTGGATAGAATATTCTAATCCGTTACCAAAATTTATGAAAACTGGTACGTTTAACGCATTGAGTTTTCAAATTAAAGATTCATTAGGTAGAGATATAAATAATCACGGTATGCCCATTATTTTAACTTTAGAAATTATATAGTTATAAATAAATATGGCTAGTATTTATGGACCTACTCGAGATCGATCTCGTAAGAGCGTTAGCGGCGATAATTATATCACATCTAATTCATTCGGTCCAGTTATTTATCAACGTCACGGATTTATCCAAACGAATCAAATTCAACAAACGATAACTTTAATAAATTTATTTGAACAACTCGACATTAAACTTGGATGGCACGGCGCGTTTAAACTACCCTTTTATGAGTTCGATAAACCACCCACGTACTGTTCAATTTTTGTAAAATTTGTTAAAGATAGTGCTATTCATTCACTTTTGGTAACGCGTAATTTTGAAACGGGTAGAGAATATATTCCTTCTCCAGCTCGAAATAATATATTTTCTTTTGACGATCAACCGCAGCATGTAGAATATGAAATTTGCTATAAAACTCAAGATGAAAGTTTTTGTACGAGGGAGCTTTTTTGGTGCTGTAAACGCAGAAATCTGTTTCGATATAAATATAAAAAGTAGTAATGTGAAATTTAATTTTTTAAATACTATAATATAAATATGGCAAGTATTTATGGACCTACTCGTAAGAGCAAGCAAATTTCATCTAGTGACAATCCGTACATCTTTGAAAAAATGGCTATATCGATATTGATGAAATTTTTGAAACGGTACCATTATTTAATTTAAATAATATATTTTTTGTCCAATGGAGTGGTTCATCAAATTATAGTAAACCGGGGTTTTATATCTTTAAACCAATAACATACTGTTCAACATATGTTAAAATAAGTGTAAATGATATTTTTTATTCATACGTTTCAAAACGTGAAATTTTACGACATAATAACTCAAATTATTTTCTTCTAGAAGATTATTATGAACAATTTTATTTTAATAATAATGAAGCAAAGCTTGTAGAATGCGTAATCTGCTTTAAAATAGAAAACAATAGAAAAGTTTTTGTACAAGCAACCTTTTTTGGGTCTCTAGAAGCTGGAATCTGTTACGATATAAAAATTAATACTTTTTCATTAGTTTAAAATATAATTGTTTTAATCTTTTATTTAATAGAATAATGAGCGAAACAAACAAACTTTATCCCTCTATACCGCTATATAACAACAACGATAATATAGAAAACGTCAATGCGTTTCGTTTCCAAAAAATCAACGACATTCAAAAAGAATTACGTCAAGAAAGAAACGAACGTGAAAGTGTATATAAAAAATATAATAAAATCATTAAAACTTGTTCCATCGTAGAAACGATAGCTGAATTGGGCTGTATGGGAGCAGGAGCCATCGGAATCGCCAGCATAGCCAGCGTTGTAGCATCTCCGGTTGGATTTATACTAGAAGGACTAGCTTTAGGGTTAGGAGGTGCAGCGTTTACGATTAAATACGCTAAATATAAATTGTTAAAAAAACAAAAAAACACGACGATATTAAAGTTTTAGCATTATCTAAACTCAACACCATCGAAAACCATGTTTCAAAAGCGATCGAAGATGGTGTGATTAGCCAAGAAGAATTTCTTTTAATCTGCGAAGAGCGAAACAAATTTTCTCAAATGAAAGAAAATATCAGAGACTAAATTGAAAACCATTGACAAGGATGTCAAACCAGCATGGACAAGCGTTGCTCCAGCGGATGCTGATAAAGATTTAAATAAAGAAAAAAAAGATCTCATAGAAAAACTTTTAAATTTAAAGTAAACTTTACCATAGAAAAATCATACGATGACGGATTACCAGCATGTGCTGGAGCAGCGGAGCAGCATGCGCAGCATGGACAAGCGAAGCTGCTGAAGCAAATAGCGAAAACCGATAATCCTCCTCCACCATATAATTTTAATTATTAAGATATATATATATATATTTTTTATAAACGAGCGTAAACTTTATTGAGGTCTACGACTATATCGGTGTCGTTTTTTCTAACAATTCTTTCATCAATAAATTAAACAAACGTCTAGCTAATTGATTTAATTTTGCCCTATAGCAGCGGGTTCCGCGATATATATAGATTGGTGAAATTCTTGCGTCTGGAGATAAACAATTGATTTAATTTTGCCCTACACCGACGTGTGTATAGCACTGTATGCTCAGTGCTTTCCGAGTGTCTGTGAAAAAACTACACAGGCGACTCGGGCGGGATTCGAACCCACGACCTCCTGCTTACTAGTGCAGACGTCTTAACCTCTCGACCACCGAGCTTGCCCGATGACGATTGGCCGGCTAGAATCCTATATAGCAGTGGGTTCCGCGATATATATATATATATAGATTGGTGAAATTCTTGCGTCGGGAGATAAACAATTGATTTAATTTTTCTAATTTAATAAATTTTTCTAATTTAATTAAATTTTTCTAATTTAATTTAATTTAATTAATCTAGCTCTTCCTTCAATACGCTTTAAACTATTTATTTTTGATACATTACCACATTTCGTACATAAATTTAGTTCTGTTTTTGTATCTTTTTTACATTTTTTACATGGAACCGATATACTTTTTCCATACACGTGGTTAGGTACGCTCGGTATACAACACTTGTCTCTTTTTCCGACTAAAAGCCATTCACACGGAATGATTGCTTTTGATTTTCCATTATTCATCCTATTTATCTAATACCAACATATTCTGAATTTGATTTTTCAATTTTTTTCCGACTAAAACCAATATCTTTTTTTTCACTTCAAATTTTAAGCGAAAATTATTTATTAGGTGTTCGGGTATGCACCCGAAACACCTCTTCTTCTTCTTCTTCTTCTTCTTCTTCTTCTTCTTCTTCTTCTTCTTCTTCTTCTTCTTCTTCTTCTTCTTCTTCTTCTTCTTCTTCTTCTTCTTCTTCTTCTTCTTCTTCTTCTTCTTCTTCTTCTTCTTCTTCTTCTTCTTCTTCTTCTTCTTCTTCTTCTTCTTCTTCTTCTTCTTCTTCTTCTTCTTCTTCTTCTTCTTCTTCTTCTTCTTCTTCTTCTTCTTCTTCTTCTTCTTCTTCTTCTTCTTCTTCTTCTTCTTCTTCTTCTTCTTCTTCTTCTTCTTCTTCTTCTTCTTCTTCTTCTTCTTCTTCTTCTTCTTCTTCTTCTTCTTCTTCTTCTTCTTCTTCTTCTTCTTCTTCTTCTTCTTCTTCTTCTTCTTCTTCTTCTTCTTCTTCTTCTTCTTCTTCTTCTTCTTCTTCTTCTTCTTCTTCTTCTTCTTCTTCTTCTTCTTCTTCGTTCGGGTATGTGCCCGAAACAACTATTGTTTTTTTTCTTTTTAGGTGTTCGGGTATGCACCCGAAACACCTATTGTTTTTGTTCGTTTTTTTTTTTTTTTTCTTCTTCTTCTTCTCTGGATAGATTGTCTTCAAAAAACACATACTTGCAAACTTCACATGAACTTCAAACTTGGCATATACTTAGAACTTAACACGTAGATGAAACATAATTTGTGACGTCATGATTAGGTCATCAGATATCGAATTACGATAATTCACAGTTTAATAATTACAAAAATCATACCGAGAGATCTGAAAAATCAATAAAATTACTGATTTAGTCGGGGAAAAATATGTAGTTTATCATGAGTGTAAAGAGTGTGAAATATGTGACATTAGAGACGAGGATATGTTTGAGTTTGATATTTATTTGTACTGAAAACACGACATTTTTGTAAAAAAAGAAACACACTTTTCCTGAAAATGCACGCTCAGTATGTCGCCCTCAATCGGCAGAAAGAAATTGTATTTTTATGAAAATACGAGTGTGAAATATGTGATATTAGTACATACTGCTGATGAACTCGTGCCAACTCGTACTTCAACCAACATAGTCATAAAGGGTAGGTATCTTGAATTTAATTGTTACGAGGATTTCCTGTATTTATCTTCGTATTTTTATACAAGAAAAGCCATTTTTTAAGCGTTGGGTTGGCTGCTAGTAGTAACGTTAAACTAGTTGCATTGTGCCTGTTTAGTGTTTAACTTAACGTTAACGTTAGTTATTGTAAATGTGAACATACACTGTACTTTGGACAGTAAACAACTCCCCTCTTTTCTAACAAAATATGAACAGATGTCACTAAAATGTATTTAGAAATAGAATGTAAATAAGGATAGGAAAATTCAGTTGTTTAGGTTATGGCAATTTTTCAGTTGAAATTTTATGCCATATTTTGTAATTTATGTTTTCTCCAAAAAAATATTCAGTTTGTGCACAAATTAATGTCAAGTAGTGATTGTTTACTGCACTTTCCCTTAATTTTTTATCCTTCTTAGATACAAATCAACTTACATAGACAATTATTTCACAGGAAAAATGCACAATATTCATGACACACCTGCTCCCTGGGGCGGGAGGCCTCTCTCAGACATCTCTCACATGAAATTATGAGACTCGGCAATTTTAGTATAATTTTATAGATATTGATTACATAAAACCATGGTTAATGTTAAAAACCTTAGTGTGGCAATGGTATCACATGTGCCGTGCCTGGAGTGAAACAGGTCAACTCGTATGCATACTCGTACTTCTACCAATTCACACTTATTTTAGTCAACTCAACCCGGAAAAATATTTATTACTGAATATTTACTGGCATGCATATGGGTTGACATCCGGTGGAATACGCGTTGGTAGAAGTAGAAGTTAATTTAGCTACACTATAGTAACTTAAAGGCAGTGTTCTGAAGGGATCATTTTTCTGAAGTTACATCAATCCATCATCCTGATAATAACATATAAGGGCATTCTAAGTTATGTGTTTTGTTAGCATGACCCATTATTCTTCATCCCTCTTTGAAAACATTTAATATTGTTTTTAGATGATTCGTTTATATTTCAGATCAATGATATCCATTTGTGCTACTGCTACAAGGTGTGTTAGAGTCTGTGTAACTTTGTGATCCAATGGCCAGCATTTGAAGTTCATCCATTCATCAAAGGAGTTAATGTATTATTCAAATTATTTTATATGGACATATCCTATCTGTGGCAGTCTTTATCCTCAAGGGAATTGTTTTTTCAGGACCTCAAGACACATCTAGGTCTTTCTAGGAATTTCTTTAACATGTTAAAACAAAATAGTACTGAGGAATTCTTATTATTTTTTTGACTGGACCCAAACATCCTCACAAATGTAATTATTAAGCAATATCTGTTGGTGATCTAGTAAAATGTATATTGCCGACAGTGAATCACTAGTAATCTGTATTTCTACAATCATTCTATCATTTTAATATTTAAATAAATGTTTTATTTTTTACTTCTTCTTCTCCCCAATCTTATCCACTAACAAAAACATAGGCCTACTTGCCAAGTTTAAAAAAACCTTCAAACTTCACATAGTTAGACCTTAACTTGTAGATGAAACCTAGTGACGTCATGATAATCAGGAAACCGCAACAGTGACGTCATGATGACGTCAAGCCCAGATACATATTGACCCACATTCAGTCTGTTATTGTGCGTTAGAAATTCTAACTATAGACGCCACTTGGTAGCGCTCATATTTAAAAAAATCATATCTCAACAACCACAATTTTTGCACCATTGTACAGATTGTTAATTGTCAACAAATATTTACACAAAGGTGACCCCAATTTGACATTACTTCCTGTCCAAACCGGAAGCCAAAGTTTAATATTAAAAAAAAAATCATATCTCAACAACCACAACAGGTAAATTCAGTTTTTGCGCCATTGTACAGATTGTTAATTGTCAAAAAATATTTACACAAAGGTAACCCCAATTTGACCTTCCTTTCCAAACCGGTAGTCAAAGTTTAATATTTAAAAAAAATCATATCTCAACAACCACATGAAGTAAATTTTAAAAAATTGTACCATTGTACAGATCATTAATTGTCAAAAAATATTTATACCCCAATTTGACCTTACTTCCTGTCCAAATCAGAAGTGAAAGTTTAATATTTAAAAAAAATCGTATCTCAACAACCACATGAGGTAAATTGCAATTTTTGTACCATTGTACAGATTGTTAATTGTCAAAAGTATTTACACAAAGGTGACCCCAATTTGACCTTACTTCCTGTCCAAACAGGAAGTCAAAGTTTAATATTAAAATAATTTCTAAATTCAATATTGTATTGTATTCAAATAAACTTCTCGCGACAACTTCAACAGACGTTAACATTGGACTTCTCCAACACTTCGAATTGATGACGTAACCATTTTAACTTCAACCGAACACCTTGTTTTTGTTGTGACAAAAACTTATATCTAGTTTTTTCTTTTTTTTCTTCTTCTTCTTCTCCGGATCGATTGTCTACAAAAAACACATACTTGCAAACTTCACATGAACTTGAAAATTGGTATGTACTGAGAACTTAACAAGTAGATGAAACACGAGTTGTGAGTGACCCCAATTTGACCTTACTTCCTGTCCAAACCGGAAGTCAAAGTTTAATATTTAAAAAAATCATATAAAAACAACCACAACAGGTAAATTTACATTTTTTGCACCATTGTATAGATTGTTAATTGTCGAAAAATATTTACAAAAACATGACCCCAATTTGACCTTACTTCCTGTCCAAACCGGAAGTCAAAGTTTAACATTTAAAAAAATCATATCTCAACAACCACAAGAGGTAAGTTCAGAGTTTTTGCACCATTGTACAGATTGTTAATTGTCAAAAATATTTTTAAAAACATCACCCCAATTTGACCTTTACTTCCTGTCCAAACCGGAAGTCAAAGTTTAATAATTTATAAAATCATATCTCAACAACCACAAGAGGTAAATTGACAGTTTCTACACCATTGTACAGATCATTAATTGTCCAAAAATATTTACACAAAGATGACCCCAATTTGACCTTACTTCCTGTCCAAACCGGAAGTCAAAGTTTAATATTTAAAAAAATCATATCTCAACAACCACAAGAGGTAAATTTACATTTTTTGCACCATTGTATAGATTGTTAATTGTCGAAAAATATTTACATAAAGGTGACCCCAATTTGACCTTACTTCGTGTCCAAACCGGAAGTCAAAATTTAATATTTAAAAAAAATCATATCTCAACAACCATTGTACAGATCATTAATTGTCAAAAAATATTTACAAAAAGATGACCCCAATTTGACCTTACTTCCTGTCCAAACCGGAAGTCAAAGTTTAATATTTAAAAAAATCATATCTCAACAACCACAAGAGGTAAAATGACATTTTTCCACCATTGTATAGATTGTTAATTGTCTAAAGATATTTACAAAAAGGTGACCCCAATTTGACGTTACTTCTTGTCCAAACCGGAAGTCAAAGTTTAATATTTTATAAAATCATATCTCAACAACCACAAGAGGTAAATTGACATTTTCTGCACCATTGTACAGATCATTAATTGTCCAAAAATATTTACACAAAGGTGACCCCAATTTGACCTTACTTCCTGTTCAAACCGGAAGTCAAAGTTTAATACTTTATAAAATCATATCTCAACAACCACAAGAGGTAAATTGACATTTTTTGCACCATTGTATAGATTGTTAATTGTCGAAAAATATTTACATAAAGGTGACCCCAATTTGACCTTACTTCCTGTCCAAACCGGAAGTCAAAGTTTAATATTTTATAAAATCATATCTCTACACAACCACAAGAGGTAAATTCACAATTTTTGGACCATTGCACAGATCGTTGATTGTCAAAAAATATTTACAAAAAGATGACCCCAATTTGACCTTACTTCCTGTCCAGACCGGAAGTCAAAGTTTAATATTTAAAAAAATCATATCTCAACAACCACGAGGGAAATTCACAATTTTTGTACCATTTTACAAAACGTTAATTGTCAAAAATATTTACTAAAAGATGACCCCAATTTGGCCTTACTTCCTGTCCAAACCGGAAGTCAAAGTTTAATATTAAAAAAAATCCTATCTCAACAACCACAAGAGGTAAATTGACATTTGTTGTACCATTGTATAGATTGTTAATTGTCGAAAATATTTACACAAAGGTGACCCCAATTTGACCTTACTTCCTGTCCAAACCGGAAGTAAAAGTTTAATATTTTAAAAAAATCAGATCTCAACAACCACAAGAGGTAAATTCACAGTTTTTGCACCATTGTACAGATTGTTAATTGTCAAAAGTATTTACAAAAACATGACCTCAATTTGACCTTTACTTGCTGTCCAAACCGGAAGTCAAAGTTTAATATTAAAACAATTTCTAAATTCAGTATTGTATTGTATTAAAATAAACTTCTCGCGAGAACTTCAACAGACGTTAACATTTGACTTTCTCCAACACTTCGAATTGATGACGTCATCATTTTAACTTCAACCGAACACCTAGTTTTTGTTGTGACAAAAACTTATATCTATTTTTTTTTAAATGTATTATCCCTACATCGGCGCAGCAGCGATCACTGGAGCATAAACAAGCAAAGCTAAAGCCTAGACAAAAATTGCCTACCCTAGTCAAATTTACCAAAAATACGGTAGTGGGCTAGAATCGGCAATTTATCTCCTACTGACTCTGACATTCATACGAGTGAACATGTGTTATTGAAATCGATTTTTCTTGTTGACATAATTCGCACAGAAAAAGTGGTGCCCCTCCCCCCCACCCCACCCCCCGCCAATTGGACCCTAAATACGCCATTGACCCACCATCAATTAGTTTCGGGCTTCAATGACAGTAGAAGCATGTTTTAGATTTGAAAATTGAAAACACGGCCAATACAATTTATTTGTTTTATTTTAGATTTTTTTCCAGATTGTACCTGTTTTGAGGTGTAGGTGTAGATCCACCCACGGTGTTCATTTAAGTCATCGAGGTAGTTGTAGTGGGTAACGTTATTGAGCTCACAGATGTCACTCACTGATGCAGAATTTGAAGAGATACAGTGTGGGTCAGCATTACAAGCATCTCGGCATGTATTATGAGTTGATGGTCTTATTAACATGCCCTGCCAAAGCAAAATTAATGATACCACACCAAATCGGCACGGGTACAGAGTGTGAGGGATTAATCCCAGCCGTGCTATCTGTGAAAACACATGCAGTAGTAACCAGAGCAAGTAGTACCCGCCAAAAACTGCACCAGCCATTTTGTACTTCGCTACTAACAGCATGCTACCACTGCGATAAATGAAAGCAGAGCAGCAGGAGGTGCGTGGATACAGCGTTTTTAATGCACCGTAGTCATTGACAACCGGAGTCTAGTAATAAGTAGAAGAACCATTTAACAATGGATTAGAATGAACAAGAAATATCATTGATACAGTCTTGCAATCTTCAGTGATCTGGCCTGAACGATTAGAGCGCAAACACCTTGGAATTATCATTTTAAAGGTACACGTATGAAAATAGCTTACCAACTTGGAACTACAGAAGTCTAGTACTGCACATAATAATGTATTTTTTTTCCAAAACTATGTTAAATGGATGGGACAATATTAGTAATTACCAGATTATCGAATTAACAATATTATCTGAAAACGTACAAAATTAGTATATGTATCAATCATCCAGAAAACATGATTCTTTCATCTGAGAATAATTAGGAAATATTTTTGTCAAATATACAAAATGTTGCCGTCCGTCAATGTTTGTAAAATAACAAAATATAAAACAAAATATGTAAAAGTTTCGATTAACAGTATTTAAATGCTTGAGGCTTTGCACGGTGGGGGGGGGGGGGGTGTTAACGATAGGCCCCATACTGGTTGCGCTTATATTAACATCTAATAATTATTTTCTGCTAACTCTATAGCATAACAAAATCTGCTAGCGTACTAAACAGTCAAGCAAGAACATTCGACGAGCCTGCGGATGACGACTTGGAAAAATATATAGAGAAGCCTGGTTTTAAGCGAAACCATGCACAATCTCGTTAGAGATAATCTAGGGTACATAGTTTTACCTCATACCCAATTGAAACTATAAACTTTAAAGGCTGAATGGAAAGGAAACGGTGCATATAAGCAGCGGCGTAGCCACGGGGGGGGGGGGCCTGGGGGCACGTGCCCCCCAAAAATTTCCAGTGCCCCCCCCCCACAAATTTCCAGTGCCCCCCCCCCCCCACGAAAAATCCTCATAGTTCACCCCAAAACAGAAAAGAAAAAGAAAAGGGAAAAAACCCATACCCCTGGGCCCCCCACTGAAAAGCAATGCCCCCCCCCCCTGTGCCCGCCCCCCCCCCACTGAAAAAGTCCTGGCTATGCCGCTGCATAATTATAAGCATGCATATACCTTATTTGGCAATATGACTGGTATCGGATCCTAAGAGCACACGGGCCCGCCCACAGCATAAAATAAACAAAGAAAAAGTGGTTTATTATGGTTACTGCTGGAAACATGCACGTTTGGTATGGCCAAACCTTTCCAACATGTGTGAAAGTTTCGTTTACAAAAATATTTCGGTAATAACAAGATCTATGAGTCGTTTTATTTCACAAAACCTTCTAAGGATAAACAACAATGCTACTGTGTAAAACAATTTCATTTTAGGAATCTAAGGCGTGTGTGCCTTTAACTCTGTGAAAGGCATCAAGATAGATGGCTTTGAATGATGTTGGGTACAGTCGTATGACCTCCCTTTCATAATTGTATAATTATTAGATACACTAAAATATTAAAGGTAATTGGACGGGTTTAGCTACTTTCCACGTTAATAATTTCCAATAAATATTTGATATCAGCCAAGGCTCTTATTGTATTGAGTTAAACGTCGTTAAGTATGCTTGTAAAGGTGTTTCGGATGTAGCCTTCTTTGTAAAGGCTTACAATTCACATTTACTTGCAGGCATGAGCGCTTGTTACTCTAGAAACTAATTGCCATTACCAAAGCTTCCGCGAACAAATGCGACAAAGGAAAACTATTTCCTCGGTAGTCTGAATTGCCTTGTATTTATTATGAATTAATAAATATTTAAATACACAAGACAATTGTAACAATCTGATTGGACGAACCGTAATCACATGGGGTTTATTAACAGTCTGGCTGCCTATGCATTATCGTCGATTTATAATAACCGCCAACTGTCACCAGGCATGCCACGCGGAGTTGAACCGGTTGTATTCGCATCACGTGGATGCACCAGCTAAGATTGGAATTTCGTCCGTTCTCATATTTGTGGTTTAATCAGTTTCTTTCTGGATCATTAAATGTTTTCAACAGGAATATACTTTTACAAAATTAATAATTCTCTGCTGGGGATTCGATCCTAGGAGCTCTACCAACTGAGCTAACTGATTCTGATATTTATATATATTCAAAATTAAAAATTTATTTGGCTTTAAAAGTCCATTTAAAGGTTTTCAACAGGAATATACTTTAATAAAATCAATATTTCTCATCTCGGAATTCGATCCTGGGACATCTGGCTCAGCAGTCGCGCACCGTACCAACTGAGCTAATACTTTCGTAGCTATTTTTCAGGTTTAAGACATATTTGAATTTAAAAGTCCATTTTAAATGTTTTCAACAGGAATACACTTTTACCAAATTAATAATTCTCTGCTAGGGATTCGAACCTACGACCTCTGTTTCATAAGTCACACGCTCGACCAACTGAGCAAATTGATTCTGATATATCTTGTAGGTTAAAGATTTACTTGAATTTAAAAGTCCATTTTAAATGTTTTAAACAAGAATATATATTTGCAAACTTTCAATTTCTCTGTTTGGGATTCGATCCTAGGACCGCTAGCTCTTCAGCAACGCGTTCTACTAACTAAACATAACTTATTTATATATATAAGTGGACCGCCCACCAACATAGGGCTGGTTAGCTCAGTTGGTAGAGCGCTCGTACGGTAATCGAGAGGTCGCGGGTTCGAGTCCGGCATCAGCCAATTTTTCTTTGCTCGCTACCCGCTCTACCAACTGAGCTAACCAGCCCATATGTTGGTGGGCGGTCCACTTATGCCAATTATCTATTGCTCTGTGGGGCAGGTCAGAGGCCGAACCATATCTGCCGAGATCGGGAGGGTGGCCTTAGCTTTCGATCAAATCCGGACCTTCATCAGAGGCTTTGACAAAGTACAACATAAAAACTCATCCATTTATAGGGAAAAGGGAAAGCAAAGGATCATGGGGCGGGATCCAAAAAAGGCGGGAAAATAGTGACCGATTAAAGATAAGCATCAGTCTAGAAAAAGCCAATAGGAGTATTAGAAGTGAACAAAGGGGGATTATTGAGCCACACAATAAGTAGATGTGGCAGCTTGTAGCAGCTGGCATAAACATAGGACAATACACAAAGGGATACGACAAAAAAAGGGGGGGGGGGTTTGGCTTACAAATTGAGGAGTTCGTGTGTGGGTGTAAATAGCTAAATTAAAATAGTCCTATTGGCTTTTCTAGACTGATGCTTATCTTTAATTGGCTACTATTTTCCCGCTTTTTGGATCCCGCCCCATGATCCTTTGCTTTCCCTTTTCCCTATAAATGGATGTATTTTTTTATGTTTGTACTTTGTCAAAGCCTCTGATGAAGGTCCGGTTTGGATCGATTTAATTTATATATCTTCAGGTCATCAGGATTTCCTGCCTGTAGCTCAGCGGTTGCAACAGATCTTCACCATGTCATCTGTCGTAGTAAGTCGGTCGGTCGGTCGGTCAGTCAGTCGGTCGGTCGGTTGCTTTTTATTTATGTACGTGCCAGTATTTTGTACTGCTAATATATTTGGTATCAACTTTGGCCCCCAAATCCCTGATCCAACACTTCCTGCATGCCCCCACCACCTGCACTTCTAAACAGCGACCGACGCCTCTGTGTAATTGATGTTTTATGTATTTGTCATTTGTCATTTGTATTCGCTGCAATTCAGCCGGTTGACTGCTAATGGAATTTAATAAACCTTTTTAATAAACTTTTTATAACGAAATGGGTTATATTCAGACGCACGAACATTACAAGGAGTAATGTCATATTGGTACTTGGCAGATAGAAAATTCGCTTGGCATTTCATACAAATCATGCACACAATTTGCAACTACATTAGCTTAGCGAAATGCTCTGCTTAGCAGTTCTATCTTACTGGTATCAAGCGACTAACCTGCAAAAGAATTGAGACTTGTCAAAACGTGCCAGTATATTTTTAATTAACACAATATTATTACTTTAAAAGTTTATAAACCAACAATTTCATGATAAGTAGATCTGTGATTTTTGTCATTCACTGACATAGCTCACCACTGTATCATCTCAGTGATTTTGAGTGTCTCCACGACGTACAAACTAACCTCTGCTTACTGGTACAGATGGTTTAACCTTTTGACCATCGACATTTCCCCTTTAAAATGTTGCGTCACACTGGTGAATAGGTGCGCCAACACCCTCTGACATATCATGAGTTTACTTCAGCTGTTATCACAGCTGGGCGGCCCCCACTTGCTGGCAAAATATAATTTGTCGGTAAATTCACTATTTCTGATTGACATAATTATTTTGTCGAAGAATTCCACCCCAAAAAAAATCACCCCCACTTTGAAAATCCTGGCTACGCCACTATAGTTAATAGTGCCTAGATGGGCTAACTATGTAATTCAAAATTGTGATTCAAAATTAGAATTAACATACTTTCTACAACTGTGATATTTTCATTTAAATTTTGCAAAGAGAAAATGTATGAAGCAAATAACTACACATTTGAAAATGTAGGCCTATTACGAGCAAAGGAGCTAACAAAACGATACCATAATTAAATCACTTGATTATATGAATAGTATTTTCCAAGAAATTTAAAAAATGTTATGTATTATTTATCGATTTATTTATTGTTTTTAAATAAACAACTGTTGTAAAGACTTTCTAAATACCACCATATTTTTGCCTTTTATTGAGTTATTTGCGTTTGCTAATTTGGTTGATGACACAAAACCATCATTATGCCCAGTAAACAATCCATTTTTTCTGTCCATTACATTTCTTAATTTTCAAATTAATTATTAAACATACCGGCAATTTCTGGAATGTTTTGGTTTCATTTAGAAAGGCAAACAAATACTCTGAAATGAGATATTCACAAATTAGATTATTGATATATTTACATTATTAATAGTGCCTATGGAATATCTATGTTATACAAATTGAAACAACACTTGATTGGACTACCATATTTCCTACAATTATTCTAAACAAAGCGGTTATATTTATGCAAATTTGTGGTTTCGATTTTGCAATGAGAAAAACATGGAAATTGCTAATGGAATCCGAAAAACGATTAAACCCTTTTTTTGTATAATTACAAAACTACCTTCTTGTTTGTTTAATGTAATTGTTGATGTCCCTTTAATTTTTTTGGACACAAAACCATCATTTAAACCAGTTAACAATTTATCATATGATGTTCACTTCTTAAAAATCATTATTTAGTTTATTAGAATGTATTGCGAATTTCAAACATATTAAACTTATAAATAGATAAACACAAATAATACATTCTAACCAAAATTTAAGAAATGCATACGATTTTACATTAAACAATAATGTCCATAACATTTATTACTGAAAAAAGATCAACCCTGAACGTTTTGTGTTGAACATACAGAGCATAGGTTCATTCAAACATATTCTTGAATCCATAATTACAGAGTTATAACAACCCCAAATAGATCGAATCGCACTTTCAGTGACTACTTAACAGCTCTGCGTAATAACAGTAATATATACGTGAAAAATCAAATGCAGAAGAGGGATGATATTCTTGATGAGGGTGAGTTCCGACAATTTCGTGTAAGTTGTTATTATCCTCGTTGTCCCACTGGAAATACTCCATCGAGACCATCATGCCTTGCACTTCCTGACAATGTTCAGTATAGGGAAATAGGTAGAATGGACTGTGTGTAGGCAAGGTGATTGGATCGGATGCATTACCATTGGTCATACAGCAGTAATCTATGAAGGTGTTCTGGTCGTATACTCCCGATGGTACAGTGCCACTCACTTTGTTGTGGTTATTGTTGTTCTCGTCATCCCAAAATATGTGTCCAGATGACATGTCTGTAAAGTCAGAGGGAAAAGCTTAGAATTTGAAAACATGAATTGTTTAAATTCAGATGAGGAGGTAAATTTTGTTTTGTTCCTATATAATGAATGCAACAATTACGTATATGTCTATTGTACAATGTCAGAGAATAATTTACTTATAATTAACAAACTTTATAAGCAGAGCATTTCAATACATACCTCTTGGACAATTGTCCCCGAGCTTGAATACGCAGAATTCACCTACTGGCCATTCGACGTCACACTCATTCACACGGTCTACCGTCTTCATGCAGAAATTCTGCTGCATGTCGTTGTCTGCAGACGGTCCCTTGAGATGTATGGCGTTTGACCAGGTGTTCGCCGGGATAGAATTCTCGGTGTCGTGTAAACGGAAACCAGTTTCCCAGGTAAAACCAGCGTCAATCGGGCAACCGTCGATGGGCATCGGGAAACCGTACAATCCCAACGGCCATTCGAGTTCGCCTGTCAACAGGAAAAAACATCGAAATGAAAACTATACCTTCCTGTATAGGCATACTTAACATATAATTAAAAACCGGAATCACAGGTAAATTAAACCACAATGTTCCATCTAAAAAAGGCAGGCAACTTTGTACTGCTACAAGTTTTTATGCAGTAGCTTTCCTGATAAACACTGTTATAATTAATTGTATAACCTAAAATTAAATATAAATTGAATTGAGACTGCGACCTTCAGGTTACCGTAACGGTGTTCTCATATTTGATGTTCACCGGTGTGACCCTAAATGATATATAGTTAGGAAAGGCCAACACGATTGAGGAGATAGGCATAACCCCAGGTTTGATCCAAGGATACCTATACATGTAATACACAAAACAATTAGTAAACAAATTGCCATAAATTATTATTAGATTTACTCATATAATGAACACACTTACCTATCCTATGTTCCTTCTTACAGGCTTGTACCAGTTGTAGGCTTGCGCATCCAAATGTCTGTAAATGAAAAAAGTAGCGTCCATTTTGTTTCAAAATATATCCGGAATTTTCACGTAGTGGAGTTTTGAATGGTATTTAATGCATTTTAATGAAATATTTCACAATATGACTGCTAAAGGCTTGATTACAGTGTAATCGATTTTATAACGGATTAACAATTACAGTTAAACAATTTTTCTCCCAAAAAAATGAGAACAAATTTTAACTAGAGCTTAAGTGTTTGTTGGGAAAAACACACGGTGTTCGTTTTAATTTCCGATTCACTCAAATTATCATCGATAACGGCACAATCATGTTTTTTTGTGTGTTTTTTTAGAAATTATCAAAAATTTTGTATTCGACATTTTTAATGTTCTTTTTTTGCTATGAAACGATGCCAATTACAGCCAAAATTGATGGATCGATTGGAATTCTACCGTGCTGTGTTTTAAATGACTTTTTGACACATGGGTATAAACGTTTGCCAGAGTTGTGAGGGCTCTCTTAGCTACCATACTTTGTATATGGGAAAGTTAGTTCCGCGTATACCATGTATCACATATTTTCCTAGGATCCTAGTCTCATAGTGTCACAGTTTCCCGCCTGCGCGCCTCAACGAACTAATCCTCCAGCATCCATTCATGGGATGATCCTCCAGCAGTCTACTTAAGCAGCAGCATTTTCCAGAGTCCGGCATTCTCCTGAGGACGATCAGAGCATACTGATCGAAACGTCGAGTTGTACCCCCAGTTCTTTTCAGAACTAATTACTACTCAATTGAGATTCCACATGGTGTCACCGCAATTAGTCTTACAAACCTGGACTTTATAACATTAAAGAAATTATCGACATTGTTTTAAAAAATACGCCTTGGATTACATTTATCGTCGATGAAAAATCTGGTAAATCTATTATAAATATTACTTTAGAAAAAAGAAGAATCAAATTTTCGTCGGGATTAGCTAATTTACTCGGATTTCCGAATGAGTATTTAGCTATGGGAGAACACGAAGGAAGAAGACCTGATTTGCAACCTTTTAAAATAATGTACATTCATTGCGATCAAATTTCTACGAGTGAAAACTTTTATGACGGTAAACCTTGTACTATTTTAAACGTTTTTCCGGTACAAGATAAAGCGTTGGGAGAAAGTATGTGGATAGAATATTCTAATCCGTTACTAAAATTTATAAAAACTGCTACGTTTAACGCATTGAGTTTTCAAATTAAAGATTCATTAGGTAAAGATATAAATAATCACGGTATGCCCATTATTTTAACTTTAGAAATTATATAGTTATAAATAAATATGGCTAGTATTTATGGACCTACTCGAGATCGATCTCGTAAGAGCGTTAGCAGCGATAATTATATCACATCTAATTCATTCGGTCCAGTTATTTATCAACGTCACGGATTTATCCAAACGAATCAAATTCAACAAACGATAACTTTAATACATTTATTTGAACAACTCGACATTAAAGTTGGATGGCACGGCGCGTTTAAACTACCCTTTTATGAGTTCGATAAACCACCCACGTACTGTTCAATTTTTGTAAAATGTATTAAAGATAGTGCTATTCATTCACTTTTGGTAACGCGTAATTTTGAAAAGGGGTAGAGATTTTCTGTTGACGATCAACCGCAGCATGTAGAATATGAAATTTGCTATAAAACTCAAGATAAAAAAGTTTTTGTACGAGGGAGCTTTTTTGGTGCTGTAAACGCAGAAATCTGTTTCGATATAAATATAAAAAGTAGTAATCTTGAAATTGAATTTTTTAAATACTATAATATAAATATGGCAAGTATTTATGGACCTACTCGTAAGAGCAAGCAAATTTCATCTAGTGACAATCCGTACATCTTTGAAAAAAATGGCTATATCGATATTGATGAAATTTTTGAAACGGTACCATTATTTAATTTAAATAATATATTTTTTGTCCAATGGAGTGGTTCATCAAATTCTAGTAAACCGGGGTTTTATATCTTAAAGCAATAACATACTGTTCAACATATGTTAAAATAAGTGTAAATGATATTTTTTATTCATACGTTTCAAAACGTGAAATTTTACGACATAATAACTCAATTTTTTTCTTCTAGAAGATTATTATGAAAAATTTAATTTTAATAATAATGAAGCAAAGCTTGTAGAATGCATAATCTGCTTTAAAATAGAAAACAATAGAAAAGTTTGTGTACAAGCAACCTTTTTTGGGTCTCTAGAAACTGGAATCTGTTACGATATAAAAATTAATATTTTTCATTAGTTTAAAATATAATTTTTTTAATCTTTTATTATAAATAGAATAATGAGCGAAACAAACAAACTTTATCCCTCTATACCGCTATATAACAACGATAATATAGAAAACGTCAATGCGTTTCGTTTGCAAAAAATCAACGACATTCAAAAAGAATTACGTCAAGAAAGAAACGAACGTGAAAGTGTATATAAAAAATATAATAAAATCATTAAAACTTGTTCCATCGTAGAAACGATAGCTGAATTGGGCTGTATGGGAGCAGGAGCCATCGGAATCGCCAGCGTAGCCAGCGTTGTAGCATCTCCGGTTGGATTTATACTAGAAGGACTAGCTTTAGGGTTAGGAGGTGCAGCGTTTACGATTAAATACGCTAAATATAAATTGTTAAAAAAAGCTAAAAAACACGACGAGATTAAAGTTTTAGCATTATCTAAACTCAACACCATCGAAAACCATGTTTCAAAAGCGATCGAAGATGGTGCGATTAGCCAAGAAGAATTTCTTTTAATCTGCGAAGAGCGAAATAAATTTTCTCAAATGAAAGAAAATATCAGAACTAAATTTAAAACCATTGACAAGGATGTCAAACCAGCATGGACAAGCGTTGCTCCAGCGGATGCTGATAAAGATTTAAATAAAGAAAAAAAAGATCTCATAGAAAAACTTTTAAATTTAAAGTAAACTTTACCATAGAAAAATCATACGATGACGGATTATCAGCATGTGCTGGAGCAGCGGAGCAGCATGCGCAGCATGGACAAGCGAAGCTGCTGAAGCAAATAGCGAAAACCGATAATCCTCCTCCACCATATAATTTTAATTATTAAGATATATATATATATATATGTATTTTATAAACGAGCGTAAACTTTGTTGAGGTCTACGACTATATCGGTGTCGTTTTTTCTAACAATTCTTTCATCAATAAATTAAACAAACGTCTAGCTCTTCCTTCAACACGCTTTAAACTATTTATTTTTGATACATTACCACATTTCGTACATAAATTTAGTTCTGTTTTTGTACATTTTTTATATTTTTTACATGGAACCGATATACTTTTTCCATGTCGAATGCGCCACTCATGTTGCGCGCAATACACGTGGTTAGGTACGCTCAGTATACAACACTTGTCTCTTTTTCCGACTAAAAGCCATTCACACGGAATGATTACTTTTGATTTTCCATTATTCATCCTATTTATCTAATACCAACATATTCTGAATTTGATTTTTCAATTTTTTTTCAACTAAAACCAATATCTTTTTTTTCACTTCAAATTTGAAGCGAAAATTATTATTATTTTTTTAAATTTATTATCCCTACATCGGCGCAGCAGCGATCACTGGAGCATAAACAAGCAAAGCTAAAGCCTAGACAAAAATTGCCTAGCCTAGTCAAATTTACAAAAAATACGGTAGTGGGCTAGAATCAGCAATTTATCTCCTACTGACTCTGACATTCATACGAGTGAACATGTGTTATTGAAATCTATTTTTCTTGTTGACATACTTCGCACAGAAACAGTGGTGCCAACCCCCCCCCCCCCCCCCCTCCGCCAATTGGACCCTAAATACGCCATTGACCCACCATCAATTAGTTTCGGGCTTCAATGACAGTAGAAGCATGTTTTAGATTTGAAAATGAAAACACGGCCAATACAATTTATTTGTTTTATTTTATATTTTTTTCCAGATTGTACCTGTTTTGAGGTGTACGTGTAGATCCACCCACGGTGTTCATTCAAGTCATCTAGGTAGTTGTAGTGGGTAACGTTATTCAGCTCACAGATGCCACTCACTGATGCAAAATTTGAAGAGATACAGTGTGGGTCAGCATTACAAGCATCTCGGCATGTATTATGGGTCGAGGCGTTGATGGTCTTATTGACATGCCCTGTCAAAGCAAAATTAATGATACCACACCAAATCGGCACGGGTACAGAGTGTGAGGGATTAATCCCAGCCGTGCTATCTGTGAAAACACATGCAGTCGTAACCAGAGCAAGTAGTACCCGCCAAAAAACTGCACCAGCCATTTTGTACTTCGGTACTAACAGCATGCTACCACTGCGATAAATGAAAGCCGAGTAGCAGGAGGTGTCGATACAGCGTTTTTAAAGCACCGTAGTCATTGACAACAGGAGTCTAGTAATAAGTAGAAGAACCATCAAAAATATATGAGATTAATTAACAATGGATTAGAATGAACAAGAAATATCCTTGATACAGTCTTGCAATCTTCAGTGATCTGGCCTGAACGATGAGAGCGCAAAACACCTTGGAATTATCATTTTAAAGGTACACGTATGAAAATAGCTAACCAACTTGGAACTACAGAAGTCTAGTACTGCACATAATAATGTGTTTTTTTCCCCAAAACTATGTCAAATGGATGGGACAATATTATAGTAATTACCAGATTATCGAATTAACAATATTATCTGAAAACTTACAAAATTAGTATAAATTATGTATCAATCATCCGTCTGAAGTACTTTCATCTGAGAATAATTAGGAAATATTGTTGTCAAATATACAAAATGTTGCCATCCGTCAATGTTTTGTAAAATAACAAAACATAAAACAAAATATGTAAAAGTTTCGATTAACAGTATTTAAATGCTTGAGGCTTTGCACGGTGGAGGGGGGGGGGGGTTAACGATAGTCCCCATACTGGTTGCGGTTATATTAACATCTAATAATTATTTTCTGCTAACTCTATAGCATAACAAAATCTGCTAGCGTACTAAACAGTCAAGCAAGAACATTCGACGAGCCTGCGGATGACGACGTGGAAAAATATATAGAGAAGCCTGGTTTTAAGCAAAACTATGCACAATCTCGTTAGAGATAATCTAGGGTACATAGTTTTACCTCATACCCAATTGAAACTATAAACTTTAAAGGCTGAATGGAAAGGAAACGGTACATATAACTATAAGCAGCAGCGTAGCCACGGGGGGGCCTGGGGGGAACGTGCCCCCCCCCCCCACAAATTTCCAGTGCCCCCCCACCAGGTGCCCCCCACGAAAAATCCTCATAGTGCCCCAAAAACAGAAAAGGAAAAGAAAAGGGGAAAAAACCATACCCCCTGGGCCCCCACTGAAAAGCAATGCCCCCCTGTGCCCCCCCCCCCACTGAAAAAGTCCTGGCTACGCCGCTGCATATAAGCATGCATATACCTTATTTGGCAATATGACTGGTATCGGATCCTAAGAGCACACGGGCCCGCCCACTGCATAAAATAAACAAAGAAAAAATGGTTTATTATAGTTACTGCTGGAAACATGCACGTTTGGTATGGCCAAACCTTTCCAACATGTGTCAAAGCTTCGTTTACAAAAATATTTCAGTAATAACAAGATCTATGAGTCGTTTTTTTTCACAAAACCTTCTAAGGATAAACAACAATGCTACTGTGTAAAACAATTTCATTTTAGGAATCTAAGGCGTGTGTGCCTTTAACTCTGTGAAAGACATAAAGATAGATGGCTTTGAATGATGTTGGGTACAGTCGTATGACCTCCCTTTCATAATTCTATAATTATTAGATACACTAAAATATTAAAGGTAATTGGACGGGTTTAGCTACTTTCCACGTTAATAATTTCCAATAAATATTTGATATCAGCCAAGGCTCTTATTGTATTGAGTTAAACGTTAAGTATGCTTGTAAAGGTGTTTCGGATGTAGCCTTCTTTGTAAAGGCTTACAATTCACATATACTTGCAGGCATGAGCGCTTGTTACTCTAGAAACTAATTGCCATTACCAAAGCTTCCGCGAACAAATGCGACAAAGGAAAACTATTTCCTCGGTAGTCTGAATTGCCTTGTATTTATTATGAATTAATAAATATTTAAATACACAAGACAATTGTAACAATCTGATTGGACGAAACGTAATCACATGGGGTTTATTAACAGTCTGGCTGTCTATGCATTATCGTCGATTTATAATAACCGCCAACTGTCACCAGGCATGCCACGCGGAGTTGAACCGGTTGTATTCGCATCACGTGGATGCACCAGCTAAGATTGGAATTTCGTCCGTTCTCATATTTGTGGTTTAATCAGTTTCTTTCTGGATCATTAAATGTTTTCAACAGGAATATACTTTTACAAAATTAATAATTCTCTGCTGGGGATTCGATCCTAGGGAGCTCTACCAACTGAGCTAACTGATTCTGGTATTTATATATATTGAAAATTAAAAATTTATTTGGCTTTAAAAGTCCATTTAAAGGTTTTCAACAGGAATATACTTTAATAAACTCAATATTTCTCATCTCGGAATTCGATCCTGGGACATCTGGCTCAGCAGTCGCGCACCGTACCAACTGAGCTAATACTTTCGTAGCTATTTTTCAGGTTTAAGACATATTTGAATTTAAAAGTCCATTTTAAATGTTTTCAACAGGAATACACTTTTACCAAATTAATAATTCTCTGCTAGGGATTCGAACCTACGACCTCTGTTTCATAAGTCACACGCTCGACCAACTGAGCAAATTGATTCTGATATATCTTGTAGGTTAAAGATTTACTTGAATTTAAAAGTCCATTTTAAATGTTTTAAACAAGAATATATATTTGCAAACTTTCAATTTCTCTGTTTGGGATTCGATCCTAGGACCGCTAGCTCTTCAACAACGCGTTCTACTAACTAAAACTAACTGATTTATATATATATATATATATATATATATATATATATATATATATATATATATATATATATATATATATATATATATATATATATATATATATATATATATATTTAACCTTCAATTATATATATATATATATATATATATATATATATATATATATATAATCTACTTTGTGTACAACCACATAAAAGGCTTGTGTCCCGTTAATTGTGTGATCCCCGCTACTGCCGTTACCCGGGTTGTTTGCATCTGACCGGGGCTTGATCCCTGGCTACTCGGCAGATATGGTTTGGCCTCTGACCTGGTCCCACAGAGCAATAGATAATTGCCATAAGTGGACTGCCCACCAACATAGGGGCTGGTTAGCTCAGTTGGTAGAGCGCTCGTACGGTAATCGAGAGGTCGCGGGTTCGAGTCCGGCATCAGCCAATTTTTCTTTGCTCGCGAACCGTTATATATATATATATATATATATATATATATATATATAGATATAGATATAGATATGTTTGTCTCATATCCAATCTGTTCCCTATTTATTTATCCAACCTCTACTCTTCACAGCTATTTGTATTAACCTGTACACTCTTCAGGTATTTGTATCAACCTGTTCTCTTTTCAGGTGTTCGTTTTAACCCGTTCTCTTTTCAGGTATTTGTTTTAACCTGTTCTCTTTTCGGGTATTTGTTTTAACCCGTTCTCTTTTCAGGTATTTCTTTTAACCGGTTCTTTTTTCAGGTATTCGTTTTAACCCGTCCTCTTTTCAGGTATTTGTTTTAACCCGTTCTCTTTTCAGGTATTCGTTTTAACCCGTTCTCCTTTCAGGTATTTGTTTTAACCTGTTCTCTTTTCAAGTGTTCGTTTTAACCCATTCTCTTTTCGGGTATTTGTTTGAACCTGTTCTCTTTTCAGGTATTCGTTTTAACCTGTTCTCTTCTCAGATATTCGTTTTAACCCGTTCTCTTTTCAGGTATTCGTTTTAACCCGTTCTCTTTTCAGGTATTTGTTTTAACCTGTTCTCTTTTCAGGTATTCGTTTTAACATGTTCTCTTATCAGATATTCGTTTTAACCCGTTCTCTTTCCAGGTGTTCGTTTTAACCCGTTCTCTTTTCAGGTATTTGTTTTAACCTGTTCTCTTTTCAGGTATTCGTTTTAACCCGTTCTCTTTTCGGGTATTTGTTTTAACCTGTTTTCTTTTCAGGTATTCGTTTTAACCTGTTCTCTTCTCAGATATTCGTTTTAACCCGTTCTCTTTTCAGGTATTCGTTTTAACCCGTTCTCTTTTCAGGTATTTGTTTTAACCTGTTCTCTTTTCAGGTATTCGTTTTAACATGTTCTCTTATCAGATATTCGTTTTAACCCGTTCTCTTTTCAGGTGTTCGTTTTAACCCGTTCTCTTTTCAGGTATTTGTTTTAACCTGTTCTCTTTTCAGGTATTCGTTTTAACCCGTTCTCTTTTCGGGTATTTGTTTTAACCTGTTTTCTTTTCAGGTATTCGTTTTAACCTGTTCTCTTTTCTGATATTCGTTTTAACCCGTTCTCTTTTCAGGTATTTGTTTTAACCCGTTCTCTTTTCGGGTATTTGTTTTAACCTGTTCTCTTTTCAGGTATTTGTTTTAACCCGTTCTCTCCACAGCTTTTATATTAACTGTTCTCTTTTCAGGTATTCGTTTTAACCTGTTCTCTTCTCAGATATTCGTTTTAACCCGTTCTCTTTTCAGGTGTTCGTTTTAACCCGTTCTCTTTTCAGGTATTTGTTTTAACCTGTTCTCTTTTCAGGTATTCGTTTTAACCCGTTCTCTTTTCGGGTATTTGTTTTAACCTGTTTTCTTTTCAGGTATTCGTTTTAACCTGTTCTCTTTTCTGATATTCGTTTTAACCCGTTCTCTTTTCAGGTATTTGTTTTAACCCGTTCTCTTTTCGGGTATTTGTTTTAACCTGTTCTCTTTTCAGGTATTTGTTTTAACCCGTTCTCTCCACAGCTTTTATATTAACTGTTCTCTTTTCAGGTATTCGTTTTAACCTGTTCTCTTCTCAGATATTCGTTTTAACCCGTTCTCTTTTCAGGTGTTCGTTTTAACCCGTTCTCTTTTCAGGTATTTGTTTTAACCTGTTCTCTTTTCAGGTATTCGTTTTAACCCGTTCTCTTTTCGGGTATTTGTTTTAACCTGTTTTCTTTTCAGGTATTCATTTTAACCCGTTCTCTTTTCAGATATTCGTTTTAACCCGTTCTCTTTTCAGGTATTTGTTTTAACCCGTTCTCTTTTCGGGTATTTGTTTTAACCTGTTCTCTTTTCAGGTATTTGTTTTAACCTGTTCTCTTTTCAGGTATTTGTTTTAACCCGTTCTCTCCACAGCTTTTATATTAACTGTTCTCTTTTCAGGTATTCGTTTTAACCCATTCTCTTTTCAGGTATTTGTTTTAACCCGTTCTCTCCGCAGTTATTTGTATTAACCTGTTCTCTTTTCAGCCCTTTTCATACATATAGTGCATATTGCTTTTCTCTAGGTCATCGCTTAATACTAAATGCCTTTCCAAAAGCTGCGCAATTAGCAAAAGAGAGTACGTTATCTATCTCACCTTGATAACTACCGTTTCTATCATTTATCCCGTATTCTCCCCAAGGGTCTCAAAATCAAATGCAGCCCCTCCTTTCGGGACCTAGACCCCGCATTCAGTAAGAAATGGAGTAACACAATAACCAAGACTTCCTTCCGTTTACTTGAACTTCTCGAAGCCCAATGCCTAAAATGCACTAACAAACAGTCACTTGATATTGAGAGTACAGAATCTCAAATGAAAGTGGCTTGCTCTAATGATCATGAATAGGGATGCATCCCTTGATAATTACATCAACTCAGTCAATTCTGAAGTTCACAGGGAACCTCCTACTAGATGTGCCTGCAACCTTTCCCGTGCTGAATGGGACGCCATCGGTGAACTCCGCCAAGCCACCAACCTAGTCATCAAACAGGCTGACAAAGGGTCTGCTGTTGTGGCCATAAACACTACGGACTTCCTCCGTAAACTAGATGGTATTAAACATCAAATACCCAATTCTGCCCTCCTTGTCACTCTGGATGTTTCCTCCTTATATACTAACATACCCCATAGCGAGGGCATAAGTGCATGTGCCAACGCTCTCAGATCCAACAACCAAACCAAACCTTCTGTGAGACACCTCACAGATCTTATCCGACATATACTGATCAAAAACAATTTCACTTTCCTGGACAGAAACTTTCTCCAGGTACAAGGTACAGCCATGAGCACTAAGATGGCACCCTCATAGGCTACTCTGTTTATGTCTGACCTTGAAGACAGATTGCTATCTTCTGACCCCCACCGTCCTCTAATGGTGGAGATTTATTGACGATATTTTCTCCGTCTGGTGTGGTGGCCAAGATAGCCTAGATGAATTCATCAACTACATTAATTCATTCCATGCCACCATGAAGTTCACTGCTAACTACTCTCCCAATAGCGTGAACTTCCTAGACGTCACCATCAACAAATATATATTGTAAATTACATATTTATTTGAATTTAAAAGTCCATGTTTAAAGGTTTTCAACAGTAATATACGTTTACAAAATTAATAATTATATGTTGGGGATTCGATCCTAGGACCTCTGGCTCGTCAGTCACGCGCACTTAAACAGAAATATACTTTTAGAAAATTCATAATTCCCTGCTGGGGATTCGATCCTAGGACCTCTAGCTCTTCAATCACGTGGTATACCAACTGATTCTGCTGTATATACTTTAAGATTTATTTGATTTTAAAAGTCCATTTTAAATGTTTTCAATAGGAATATACTTTTACAAAATGAATAATTCTCTGCTGGGAATTCGATCCTAGGAGCTCTGGATCTTCAATAACGCGCTCTACCAACTGAGCTAACTGATTCTGATTTATATATATTCTAAATTAAAGATTTACTTGATTTTAAAAGTCCATTTTAAATGTTTTCAACAGAAATATACTTTTACAAAACTAATAATTCTTTGCTGGGGATTCGAACCTACGACATCTGTCTCGTCAGCCACACGCTCTACCAGCTGAGCTACCTGATTCTGATATATATTCTAAATTAAAGATTTATTTGATTTTAAAAGTCCATTTTAAATGTTTTCAACAGAAATATACTTTTACAAATCTAATAATTCTTTGCTGGGGATTCGAACCTAAGACATCTGTATCGTCAGTCACACGCTCTACCAGCTGAGCTGATTCTGATATAATATTGTAGGTTAAAGATTTACTGGAATTTAAAAGTCCATTTTAAATGTTTTAAACAAGAATGTATATTTGCAAAATTTCAATTTCTCTGCTTGGGATTCGATCCTAGGACCTCTGGCTCTTTAAAATACAAATGAATGGAAATTGACATTTTGAAAAGGGAATCGATATGGACATTACATTTTATAAATGGGAATAAAAAGACCCTTTGACTCGATCAGTTATCGCCTTGGTCAATATTCAGTGCTAAAGACTGCGCAACAAACTTTTATTTCCTAAATGTGATAAAATTAGTCGGCAAATGTATACACGGCAGACAGTGCGCCTGCCATAAGGCCTTTAATAATTTTAGTACAATTTCACGTTGAACGCAACGCGGATGAAGAGTTTGCAAACCTTGATCTTGTCAATACTGTAAAACCATTTTTATGTCCTTAATTGCTAACGTGCTTTCCCCATCTAAACCTTTATTCGATATTAAAATAACAATAACGAGTATATTTCCTTTGGCAGTTTGCCCGGTTGGAATATACTTTCGCACGCCGAAACATGTCAACGTCATTTAAAGTGCCAGCATAGCGCGATCGTTGTGAAGGACTTCATTAACGTTTTATGACTTATTAGACATCTATGATATTGATGAAAAAGACATTTTACTCTAAAAACATGTTTTTAGTTTATATAAGAAAAACGTCTGAAAATGCACCTGTCCTCGCGGCTTATCAGCCATTTCGTAATGGACTGCTCATTATGAATATTAATCAGATGCGCACGTCATTGAATCCACTAAAAACTAGCCTACATGACATTATGGGTAGCGGCATCCTGTTTTATAAGCGTTTTCTGTGTCGTTATTATCTGGAACTGTGTTTTGGATTTTGGTCATAATGTTTGACAGAAGTGTATACATCATTCCCATGCTCATACTAGGTGCTGTTGAAGACTAATCGAGGAATGGATTCAGGAATTCTGAGGTGAAATTTCATAGATTTCCATACAAAAATGCAGCGACCCGACGAAAGTGGGTTCGCTTCGTAACCCTAAACGTTAAACAACACTCGGTCTAACTTTAGTCCGTGTGCTACCACCAACCCCTCCTCTGGGGATTTTTAAAGACAGTTATTGTTGTAAACCTTGTCTGCAAATAGCCTGTTGGTGAGTATTAGGCTGTGAGGGCGCTGTTTCAAAATGGCCACCAAAATCCCGGTAATTGACCGTGCCACATATGAGGACTTTTTATTTTTAGTGCCCCCTATAAATATACATTGGCAAAATGTTCTCACCCATCTGAAATGCTTAAACTACCTCAAGAAAAAACATGCAAGGATAGCTAGCTCTTGTAGAACTCGTGTCAAAATGACAGCTTTCATAGATACATGTATACTTGGTGTGTGAGATTCCCCTAATCTTGAAATACTAATCTTGAAGTCTGCTTGATACATTTTACAGTTATCAAAACAAGTCAAAACAAAACCCGTTGTTAGGTACATCATGTTGAGCCGATAATCGTCAAATTACGGCGCGCGCGTGAGCCGATAAAATGGCGCGCCGGCAGGAAATAGTTAATTCAGTTTGAACCTACATGAAGTGAGTACATAGAACCTCTTTGTATTTTGTGACTGCTAGACAAATAGCAATGTGCATGAAATGTTCACTCCTGTATATACTTCGGAGCGTTATATATAATGGAGAGGGTTCGCCTTCCACCTTGGATTTTCAGTCCCTAACACTATAAACAAAACCTGCAATAAAACTATAATAAAACTAATATAAAATTAATCATAATAAAAGTATAGTGTTTGTTTTTTTATAAGGGCGAGCATTTCTTCATCGTGTCCCAGGTGGGCTGTGGCTTGTTTCCCTGCTGTCCTCTCCTCTTGGCAGGGCATTCCCATGCAAAGTGACCTCGTCCTTGGCGACTAAAATATATATCGATCGTCTGGGGTTGTCAAACACTTTGGCCGAGAACGGTATATACTTGTGTCCCGTTTTCTTTTCAGCGAAGTAGCCTCCGGCCTGGACTGTGGCTGTCCAGTGGCATTTGCTCTTCTAGCGTCTTCACAGTGTCACGGATCCGTTCATCCAAATCCTTCATCCTGCATTTCTTCCTTTCACGTTTGTTACCTGTCCTATGAGCCTCTATCCTTTCGAAATTTTCTGCAGCGCACGCTGCCCTGATAGCTTCCTCCAAGTTGATGGATTGGCTCTGAAGATACCCTCACAGATCGACTGGCTAGCAATCACATCTGAAAAATTACCTCGCGAAAGCAGGTCTCTGAAAACTCGGGGTATGCTAATGCTGTCAGTTCACTGATCGCCTGACCCAGCTCCTGAATTGTCTCTTTCGCACCTTGTCTCCGATTCCTCAACTCCATTAAGAAGTTCTCTGCTTTCTGTCCAGGTCCAAGCATTCAAGCAAGCATTCAGCAAGTCAAGCAATTCCCTATATGTTTTTCTTTTTCCGTCCTCTCCTCGATAAAGTAGCACCTTTAGTGCCTGTCGCCAGAGGCTCGCCGCGAGAAATGCAGCCACCTCCTCGTCGTCCCAAGCATTGGCGATTTTGCAGGATTCAAAGTGTTCCTGATGGTAGTCTTTCCAGGGCTCCTTCCCTTTGAATTGGTCTCGACCCCCTTCATTTCCCTGCATTTTGTTGCTTGTTTCCAACAGACTCCTCTTTCCTGAGGCTTCCAGGAACATCCTCGGAGGCTTTAGTGACCTTTGTTTCTTTTTCACTATCCTCAGCAGTTCCTTCCTCACGCTCAGGAGAGTTTTGTATCCTCCTCAATCACAATCGACTGCGACTGTGGCGTCCACGTCCTGCTGTTTTTCAATATTGTAGGAGGTTCAAGGCCTCCAACAGTACCTGTGCTGGAGTACCAGGTAAGGCAAGTCATAAGGCTCGAGGCGCCCAGAGTCCACCCTGAGTTTATCTGGTGAGTCATTGTCCATTGTTGAGGCTACTGAGTTGTCCCTTTTTGATTTTGTTAGATTATGTTGTCCTAAAATAAGTCGAGTGCATTTATCCCACTCCTGACACCGAGGGGGTAAGGAGGACCTTAAATACCAATTTATTATTCCTAGATTATTTCCTAGACACTCAATCCATCATTGGGAAGACACAAAGAGCCGGACTACATACACGTTGGGGGTATTTTTTTTGAGGAGGGTAAATTTGACCCCCCCCCCCTCCTCCAATCCTTAACCCACCACTATTTGTTTTGCAGACAAGCAGATTTGCAATGGCATACAATAGGCTGCCCCCAAAAAGTAGTCTCCGAAAATCCCCGGGGGCAGATAGTCGGGGTTTCGGTCTGTAGCCCATGGACTAGTTCAAGTTCAAGCTAACAAATTGGTCTAGAGAGACGATATGCAGTGCCCATTTTACCGAAGAGTGTAAAGAAGTAACAGCCAGACTACAATCTGTGTTTGGTATAAAGCCGGAGTCTGAGCGATGAAAGCACCATACGAGCCGGAAAACAGGAAAGGCAAGTGAGATGAAGTCCAGTCCCCCGGTGCCGGACCAGTGCGACGCCGACCAAAAGCCCTTATAATTTAGACAGTGAATAGAGTGTCCAAGACAACCAGGAGGGGCATTTAACAAAAGACAAAATGACCAGAGTAAGTGAATCAATAGGACGAGGGTAGCTATCTTTTTACAAAAAAATAGTGATGGAATATAAAATTGCTAAATATTCGTTAGTACTGGAACGAAAGGGTGCATCTATTTCATGATAAAATAGCTTCCGCGAAAATTGAGTGAGTTTGCTTCAGTTTTAAAAATGCACTTATGATAATGGGAATGTATGTAAAACATGTACATGTTTAAAGAACACGTATCCACCAAAAGTGGCAGAAGGTGCATGTTATCAAACAATGAAAATCTAAATAATGAATTAATAAACCCACTGGAAAAAAGGACAATACATCAAATGAACATAATTACATTTACATGGTAATACAGCCAAAAATGAGTTCGGGTCAAGCCAACTCGTCAAAGTCGTACCCAGGTTAACAAGTTGACCTGGGTACGACTTGACCCAGGTATGAGTTGACTTGGGTAAGAATTTTTGGGTACGAGTTGACTTGGGCAGAAGTTGAATTGGGTACGAGTTGACCTGATTCAGTTGATAATGCTTTTTGACTGTTTTCCATCATGGTAACTGAAACATCTCGTAAACGGTTTACGAGATGGAATCTATACGTACTTGTAGTTGGAAAAAAATTATTTGGTCCCTCCCCCACACAAAAGAGAACAAAATACCAATTAAAAAACTTTTTCTGCTACAGATTCTCCTTGATAAAATTGTGATGTTACATGTGGTGAAGAAACAGATGAAACAAGCGGTCCTTAAACTCTTGAAGGTAATTTATGATCTAATATTCACTGAGATGTGACAACATTGGCAGATAACTGTAAATTTGTTCCTTTTTAGATATTGTTACCCCCATTTTTGCTGTGTGCTCTGTGCAACAAAGAGTCAGATTTCAATGCTGTTTTACAACCAACTTGCTGCAGTGATAGCAAGTTTACTTGACCTTGAAATAATTACCATCTGTCGATATTCAAATGTAATTAATGAATCCTATATGTGAGCCAATACAATTCCTATTTACAAAACTGCTTGGTTATTTCACATGGTCAGATTTTTCTGGCTTTTGAACATTCTCAAGCTTCAAGTATTATTAATTAAAACAGAACTTTACATGGAATTGGTTGAAGCTTGGGTCCTTGTGTTCAAGTACGAGTTTTTTTACATTCAAATGTGAGGACATGGAAAGTGGACTCACGTCTGGACACTCGCATCATGGTAAACAGGAACATGAAGCATTGTTGTATTATATCTCTATGACGCTAACATTTGGCGGGATATGTGTAGATTAGATCACTTTGTCACAGTCTTTCAATTTGGATAGACATACAGTTCTGGCGTCTAAATAGTTTTAATTTGTGGAAATTATTTCCCACAACCCTGCCCCCCCCCTTTCTTTTTGCGCCGCCAATGGGTTAATTGCTTATTGCTAATACTTGTATGCGTTTTTTTTAAAGGGATTCACACAGAAAATTTAGAGTTCTGGTATATTTCAATACAATTAAATACATTTTATATTAAGTTAGCAAATTTCTTTGAGTAAGCTTATACATAAATGGCCAGGTGTGCTAATTAATTGTTTTGGGCATGGTGTAAGCTCAATAATGGTTGGGTCAGGTTTAGCCACATGTATGGCCAGTTGTGTCAATTAATTGTTTTGGGCATGGTGTAAGCTCAATAATAGTTGGGTCAGGTTTAGCCACATGTATGTCCAATTGTGTCAATTAATTGTTTTGTTCAGTTGTTTTTAGTTGTTCATGCATATGATGCTCGATATGCAGCAGAGTGCACCACCTCCCATTGTGTCTTCATTGTGTTCCAGGAATCTTAGGAATTCTTTAGAGGATTTCTGGGGAAGAGGTCCATTAAGAATAGAACAACAGTGTGTTAGTGTATAGGGACATTTGGGGGTGGCACTCTGCCGCATATCGAGCATGGTATATGTTCGTGCGACAGCGAGAACACCTCTTTGAAATTGTTCGTTTTTTAAGTTCTATATATAGTAAGCCTAAGTAATAATAACGGAAGTCTATTACCTACATGAAGTGTGTTAGTCCTGTACTAAGCTAGGTAATTATAGGTAAGTACCAAAAGTGTCCCTTCAGGAGTTGGAGGTGGTCATCACTGCACTCCTTGAAACTAACTACGCACAATAAATTCCTGCAGCAGTATTTCAATGCATACGCCAAATAAAGCCAATGTGGTACAACCGTCTTTCCTCATTCTGCTGGTGAATGGTGCTGAGAGCATTGCGCCCTCTGTTGACGAGAATAATATTCATTTAACTTCAAAAAGCAGTGTGTGAAAGAGGACAACGTATTTTGGCAAATGGTGGTTTTGTGGGAAAGACAGGGGTATTGCAATGCAACTTTGTGTAACAGATAAGCTCTTCTATCATAGTTGTATTCTAAACATTTTACAATATGCGATTGCAAAGAAGAAAATTCGTTGAGCAACAAATGCAGCACATAACGTAAACATTGCAGTGCGTATTATTTTGTGCGCGTAAGAACATTTTGATTTCAATAGTTTTGTTTTTTGAAAAATTGCCTTGCCATTAATGTAGGGATACCATTACGGTATATCATGGAGGATCAGTCCCCAAATTAATGTGGACGAGTACAGTAACAAAATGCAGGACTTGAAGACAATTATAAACTTAACAATCGCAGTTTATTCTTTGATAATCCGGGTAATTAACAGAATCCACGGAGAATAATCAGCACTAAGTTATATCATTGTTGACCTAATTCACAGTAGAGACTCAATGTAGAAACCCATGTAGAAAACTCCCAATATAGAAACGAAACCAAGTAGAAACCAAAAAAAAACATTGCCTGGAATGATACATAATAATAAACGCAAGTAAATACACAGACAACAACATTGGCTATACGAGCACATACACTGTAAACATAAGTTAGTCATTGGCGCTGATAAATTCGTCAAAATGACTAACTTAGATTAGTCGTGTCTCGTTGACTAATTATTTCACCGCATGACTAATGGTTAGTCACCAATGACCAATTACGGATAGTCATTGTTTATATAAATGACTAATTAACATTAGTCACTGTTCTTGGACAGAAGTTAAGTATTGTAAAGCAAATCGTTCTTTTAGATTGTTTTTTTACTAGAAATGTCTAGTAAATCATTTGTAAACAAAGACTGTCATGAAAACAATATAGTTTTAGATATTTTCAGCATTAATGTTTAACGGATATGGTGAAAATGCCTCTTATTGTGTAATGGGTGTTCTTTTAAATCAATTTCATGATAACAAAGTGTTATTTAAAATATGAATTGTGAAGAAAGTAACAAAATACACCGATATTATTGTGCAGTTCGTATAACCTCATGACTAACACGGTTTAGTCCTGTGACTACAAAACTTACGAAAAAGACGAGATTGACGAACTTCCTATATTTGTTGAACGCCACTGGTACTTTGCAGTTTTGAGAATGCCAATCAATATATACAGTGTATGCCACACCGCGGACCAGTGACGAAGCACGTTGACTTTCATTCATTCCGGTCGCCATTGTTGTTTCGACGTGTATTATATGTACGCATGCGGTATTGCATCATATCGGACATCGACCTTTGTGTATTAATCAAAGGCAAAGCTAACAACATCACAATTCGTCAAGAGTCAACGAGCTCACAGATTCGTTCAAATGTCATCAGTTGCAAGGTAAGCCATTTGTATTTGTATTCGTGACTGACAATCGAACTGGAGTTATTTAAGTTGGTGACGGCATACATGGCATAACGTTAGGCCTACTTATTTTTTTACATAGCTAGCCCAGCCAGGTTGCATTACGACTAACGTCCAGGATGCGAATTCTCCACGCAATACGACTCAAAACTTCAACAATTTTTACAAACGTTTTACCTCGTTTTTAGAAGCTTTTTTCATGACCACATACTCTAGAGTCTGTCATGTATGTGTTGGGCGCGATCTTTGAAATTGTCCTTTTTTTAAATTCGCGCGGTTTGCCATTTTTTGACCGCGCAAACTTGGTTTCCTTGCACGATTTTAAAATTTGCGCAGCATAGCTCGGGCGCAAACTTTGAACACCGCGCGATCTTTGTCGTTCAACCATAAATTCTCACCACTTGTCGTGAAATATATGCTGTATGAAGAGAATTTACCTCTAGACGTTAACAGAGTAAGTTCTAAGTAGCGTCCTGCTGGATCTTAACTTCCGTTTGAAGCGATACTTTTGTTCAATAACTTGGGAGAATGTTGTAAAAACAGGGTTGCTCACGAACTGTGTAAGCATGGTAAGTTCAGAATTTCTTTTGAGGATGATAGGATACAATAATTCAAGATGGCGATAGCAGATTCCTACGGAAGCGTCAAAGGGACATGGTAAAAAAAACCGGATAATTACAAGTCATAATTGTGACTTAGCTAAGTTATAATTATGAGTTAGTTATAACTCATAATTATGACTTAGCTAAGTCATAATTATCGAGCACCAAATGTCACGCCGGATTGAAATCCTACTCATAAATGTTTTTCCTGCGACTGTTTGCTGCTCTTGCAGGAACTTTATTAACGTATGTGCACTGTGTAACTGGTATGCCGCGCATTCGCCGCGCACAGCATCGTTGGTCCCTGTCAACTGTCAGTTGTATGCGGCACACATCGTATCCTAAATATTGACAGCATCACGGCGGCCACGTTTTTTGCAGAAAGTTCACGGAAACTCTGAACGCTGGTAAGAATTTATCTTTTTGGGAAACTTAATTTGCGGATCGAATTTTTGGGAACTGTGCAACACTCACTGAGAGTCCAAAGAACACATAGAGCCACATTTCAGCGAAATCTGGCTGCAAACAAGAACGGTAGGTGTTCCAAAGTGACGACGGCAAAAAACTGTATCGGACTTTGTACACAATCCTCTATGAGGTACATGTAATGGACATGGACCTCATAGGTTCTAGGAGTAGGTCAGAGATGGTCTGGGTCGAGTTGATTTTGGTCCGAGTTGCCTACACGTACATGTAGGTACTGTAAATGTGCCAGGGGTTGATGGTTGATGATGTATTGTTTGGGCATCTGAGAAGTGGGGGGGGGGGGGGGTTACACTTCAACAATGTTTCCTGGGAGGACACCATTATAGGGTTGGATAGCTCAGTAGAGCACTGGTACAGTAATCCAGTGGTCTTGTGTTTGAATCCTGGTCCAGTCAAATTTTCTTTGCTCAAACAAAATGTATTTATTTACACTAACCTTTTTAATTGTCTTTAATTTAAATTTAACAGAGGTACATATGGGTCTTGCAAGTTGATGCATTGGCTTCACACTTTTGCCCTGAATTCTATAATTTGACAATTTTTTTTTTAAATTGGTGCTACAGGATTGTTTGTATCCAAACAAAAAATTTATTTACTGTTTATCAGGCTCTTTCAGAATTTTTTTTTGTCTTTCTTAGGCTTGATCTGAACAACTTTTCTGTTGTGTAGACCTGAAAGTACATACACGTATGTGCGTGTGTGTATGCTTGGCTTGGTACATGTACATGTAGGCTATCACCCTTTTTATCCTTCATAGAATATAAATAGCACTATTTAAATTCGGGTTGAAATTTGTCTTTTATAACCTCAGCTGTTGTTCACTTTTCTTGACTATTGATCTCTGAGTGAACTACATGTAAGTAATCCTTCACTCGAAACTTTTGATTTAGTGAACGTCTCCGTGAGTTTTCATGAATTTCTTGAACTTTAGAGATAAGTTGTTATGATTAATTTCATTCTTTTGTGGTGATTTTTCATCACGTTTTCACTTGTCATCTGGAACTTCTGGGATGCGTTTTCATACATTTTGTTGTTTCTCGGGTCGATTACATTGATGTTGTCCTTATTTTCTCAAACTTTTGAGTTCGGCATGCTTTTCTGGAATGTTGATCTCTGAGTGAACTATAATTAATTTTGTTACTGGAAACTATTGAATTGTTGTCATTTCTGTTCTTTAACTTATGGGCCGAGTTTTCAAATTGTTGTTTTTCGTCTCTGGAACCTCATACACGTACATGTAGGTCAATTGCCACAATTATTTTTTCTCTTCCGAAGTTCTGTTTATTGTTCGTTTTTCTGGAACTTCTTGTGGGAAATTTCCATCTTGTCTTGAAAATCTGGGATGATTCTTCATTTGTTTCTTGTCTCCTGAAACTTCTGTTGTGAGTTTTCATAAATTTCTTCTTTCTGCCTTTGACTATTTGTTGCAGTTTGAATCTTTCATTATGCCACAATTTCTTTGTTGTCGGTGTGATTATGCAACAAGGAGATTCACGAAACTGTTAAAACATTATAGATATTTGCACAATGGACCCCAGTCATATATTACATGTAATATAGAAGGCTGTCATAAGGTTTTCAGAAATGTTAGATCTTTTCAGGTACATGTGAAAAAAAAGCACAGCACATTTTGGACTGAGCATTGCACACAGCGACAAAATAATAATCGTGTTGCAAATGATGATGGAAATATGTCAGTGAATTCCACCGAAGTTCAAAAGTTATTAATAAATTGTAATTTTGATATGCGAATTCATAAAAATAAAAAAAATCTTCTTTATTCAATAACAACAGATACTTTCGGAGTTCAAACGCTTACAGGGACAAGACACAGGGATTGTAGAACTTCTTGAGAAAGGCCTTAAGAAATATGCGAATCCCATCCAGAAGCTGTGCGACCCAACCACGAAATTGGACAGCCTGCACCGACAAGCACTGGATATCATCCCTCTTCAACGAAATGAGTCTGCCAGAAAAGGTATTAAATTGTAAACCGTTTAGTCGAAAAGCATATATATATCTGTTATCCAAGGCAGGTGCATGGTTCAATATGTTTGGAGGGTTACAGGTTCAAAACCCGCTGTTGACCATGTACTGCGTCCTTGGACAGTGCACTAAGCTCACATGCCTCTCCTCATCCATGACTACAAGTGGGTACCTGCAAGTGCTGGGAAAAGCCTGTGATGGACTGCACATACAGGGGGATAGAGATATTTCTCCTGTTTCAAGAACAATCTTGAGCTGTGCCTTTCCAAAAGTATGTGCACTGTGATGAGTATGGATAAAATCACCACCTGCGTTGGTTGGATTTCATCCCATGAGCTCCTGCTTTTTAAAGCAAATGTCTATTCAACTCAACCATGAGGCTTGCAGAACCCACAACACGTTTGAAATGTGTATAGCAGCAGGCACCACGATCAATTATTGTATGATCTTAAAATAGTGGAAAAATGCACCTTTTACATTTACAGTTTATTGTAAACTTTGTCTTTTCAGAAGCCACTTCCGTCGCAGCCATCATTGGCATTCCAGTATTGCTACGAGAGAAGGTTGGCAGTATGCTGCTTCTTGCCCAGGAGAGAGTAAGTACACTAATTCAATATGAGTCGCTATTAACCCTCCTGGGCATTAAGTAGAAAACTTTACACTAACTCAGCAGTGGATGTATTGCAATACACCCACTAATTTAACGGTGTCTAGAATGACTTAAAAATAATACAGGGTGCCCATGATGTTTTTATGTTTGTTTCACTATTTACAAGTATATTTGAGCCCTAATATTGTTTAAACCTCCGACGACTTTATCTAAACGTGGCACCCCTCCTCTTTTCAGTGGCACCCTAATTTACCTACTGTAAAAAACAGTAGGGCTTACGCGCCGCAGGTTGTAATTATATTAAAAATTGTTTTCTGCATTCCCCATTGACATCAATAACATCCACACAACTAGATACATAACAGCTGTTCTACAACCAACCAGTGGCCCATCAATCATCAACAGTGTGTGTGTCTGCCAACTGGTGTGTGTATTTCAATACACCCCAGACGCTAAGAATATGTACATATCAAAACACACACAGACCCTATGCAAACAGATCATTATGCGAGATTTCACATGTAACCCGATACACCTTCAACTCCAGCATGCTCCTACATGTAGAGTGGGTCAAAGGTGACAAAGTCAAGTAGTGTCTGGTTTTTTGGTCGAGTATTAAAGGGGCAGTGCAAAAAAAAACACTTTTCGAGAACTGGAGTACATCCACTCCCTCCTAGGAGGAGCACAATTATGAAAATTACCACAGGTTGAACTGAATGTTTCAGTCAGCATGCTTTATCATCTGAACTTGTGAAAGGTGTCACTTCAGCACATCTGACCGACCAGAATTGTTTCCTTTTATTATTGGCTTTCCTTTCTCAGAGTGAAATTACCTGAAGGTGGAAATACTGATAAGAAATTCATATTGCATGTATACTTTGCTATATCATCAGAACTCTGTTATGGCTAATGCCTATAATGCCTATAACCTTCTTAGCTTATTTTATCAGGAACTCGCTTTTTCAAGCATAATCTTAAACTTGTCCTGAAAAAAAGTTATATAAATTATATTAATGAAGTTTTACGAAAAGTAGTGATTTCAAATGAAAAAGACAAGGAGATATTTTAATATAAAACGACATGGTTCTGCACATCTGCTCAACTGTAATGACATCCTGTAAATTGGAAAAGGGATGTGCTTCCCATTGTTGTCTTATAAATTAAACTTTGCTGATATTTAGTTGACTATTTACACATTTGGATGCTCTATTACAATCCCCCCGATTCGTTATTGTGACACCTTTCATAGCCCTGATCTGCTTTTGTTGCACTGTCAAAGCTGGCCGAAGACCTGCGAAAATGTTAAAGTATATTGTTGATGCATTCTTTTTTATAATTATTCTCATTGATGTACAGGACGATGGTGCACCTTACATCAACGCCAATGATCCTTCCTTTGCAGAATGCACAGAGTTTGTTACCATTGTTGATGGGGTTGAAGTGGCTCAGTCCAACAGCTTTCTCTCTGCCATGTCCGTGTATCTCTCTACCTTTTATGTGTTCAATCTGGCATATCCGGCAAATTTGAAAAAAACTCTAACATTCTTCCAAAAGATAATCCTGAACATTCAGGACAATGTTAAGATCGAACGTGCCGTAGTCTCATTGCTAGAGAAACTAAACCGCCATCTTGAAAAGCAATGAGACCTACAGCACGTACTGTTTTCTCATGTATACCATCAGGGGTGAGATTGGTCAGGATTTTTTCCTGATTTCATTATTTTTTAAAGGATTTTCCTGATTTCAATATTTTATTGTCCGGATGTTTTCTAATTTCAGTATTTTTCAAAACAATCAATTTGGAAAACTGGAATTCATCAAATGTTTGTTGTTTTTACCAATAAAATTTTATATAGAACAAAGGAAATGGTTATTTTAAGGAGTGCCTGTAGGCAAAATACAAACACATACCATAGACCCTACATTGTTCTACGGACCTTGTTGAACCTCAAACCCTCCGCCAATTATTTTGTGGATTTTTCATTTTCCCCCAATCTCACCCCTGCACCATACCAGAAGTAACGCTATTGGAACTAATTTGGTTTTATTGGAATTGTGTGTTTTGAATTTTTTCTCATGAAAACCATCACTATGACAAAGAAAACTTACATTTTATATACAAAAACTATAAGATACTCTTTCTTGTGACCATCCTTTAGGTAATTTCGTCATAAAAATATGGTCTTATCTTTATTTATTTTTTGTAAGTGTAAAAAACCTGTTTTATGTACTTTTTGCCATAATTGGCTGCTCGGATTTTATACATATAAATTTGCTAAATACAAAAAGACTTACTTTTCATAGCGTTTCTAACTACAAAAAACATAAATGTATTTTACAGTGAAGTTGTTTGCTAAAATCATTGTAAAATAATACAGTTTTAATAACTGGGGACTATGAACACGTTTTTACTGTATAAATAATGCACAATGAACAAATTATCTTCATCTTCTTCAAAAAGTAATTTATTTTTTCGACAAATCTATTTTATATTGATGTCAACACATCAAAGTAAACATTTTCACAGTAAAACATTACAATATTATTTCACAACCTAAAATGACCACTTTTAAAGCAAATTATCACAATTTAAGTACATTATCTATTTCCGAGCCATATTATTGAATGCTTGTCATAATGAAGCTCAGTTAGGTACGCCAATTGCCGTACCAAACACAATCCAAATTGTACATCAAACTCGGTTTATTCATCAAACTTACATGTGACTGTTCCGAGTTAGGTACGCCAATTGGCGTACCAAACACAATCCAAATTGTACATCAAACACGGTTTATTCATCAAACTTACATGTGACTGTTCCGAGTTAGGGTACGCCAATTGGCGTACCAAACACAATCCAAATTGTACATCAAACACGGTTTATTCATCAAACTTACATGTGACTGTTCCGAGTTAGGTACGCCAATTGGCGTACCAAACACAATCCAAATTGTACATCAAACACGGTTTATTCATCAAACTTACATGTGACTGTTCCGAGTTAGGTACGCCAATTGGCGTACCAAACACAATCCAAATTGTACATCAAACACGGTTTATTCATCAAACTTACATGTGACTGTTCCGAGTTAGGTACGCCAATTGGCGTACCAAACACAATCCAAATTGTACATCAAACACGGTTTATTCATCAAACTTACATGTGACTGTTCCGAGCTAGGTACGCCAATTGGCGTACCGAACATAATCCAAATTGTACATCAAACACGGTTTATTCATCAAACTTACATGTTACTGTTCCGAGTTAGGTACGCCAATTGGCGTACCGAACACAATCCAAATTGTACATCAAACACGGTTTATTCATCAAACTTCCATGTGACTGTTCAGATTTAGGTACGTCAATTGGCGTACTAAACACAATCCATATTGTACATCAAACTCAGCTGATTCATCAAACTAATACATGTGACTGTTCCGAGCTAGGTACGCCAATTGGCGTACCAAATACAATCCAAATTGTACATCAAACACGGTTTATTCATCAAACTTACATGTTACTGTTCCGAGTTAGGTACGCCAATTGGCGTACCGAACACAATCCAAATTGCACATCAAACTCGGTTTATGTGACTATTCCGAGCTAGGTACGCCAATTGGCGTACCGAACACAGTTTATTCATCAAACTTACATGTGACTGTTCCGAGTTAGGTACGCCAATTGGCGTACCGAACATAATCCAAATTGTACATCAAACACGGTTTATTCATCAAACTTACATGTGACTGTTCCGAGTTAGGTACGCCAATTGGCGTACCGAACACAATCCAAATTGTACATCAAACTCGGTTTATTCATCAAACTTATATGTGACTGTTCAGATTTAGGTACGCCAATTGGCGTACCGAACACAATCCAAATTGTACATCAAACACGGTTTATTCATCAAACTTACATGTGACTGTTCCGAGTTAGGTACGCCAATTGGCGTACCAAACACAATCCAAATTGTACATCAAACTTGGTTTATTCATCAAATTTGACTGTTCCGAGCTAGGTACGCCAATTGGCATACCAAACACAATCCAAATTGTACATCAAATGTGGTTTATTCATCAAACTTACATGTGACTGTTCTGAGTTAGGTACGCCAATTGGCGTACCGAACACAATCCAAATTGTACATCAAACTCGGTTTATTCATCAAACTTACATGTGACTGTTCCGAGTTAGGTACGCCAATTGGCGTACCGAACACAATCCAAACTGTACATCAAACTCGGTTTATTCATCAAACTTACATGTGACTGTTCCGAGTTAGGTACGCCAATTGGCGTACCGAACACAATCCAAACTGTACATCAAACTCGGTTTATTCATCAAACTTACATGTGACTGTTCCGAGTTAGGTACGTCAATTGGCGTACCAAACACAATCCAAAGTGTACATCAAACTCAGTTACGTGTGACTGTTCTAAGTAAGGTACGCCAATTGGAGTACTGAACACAATCCAAGTGTACATGAAACCTTAATGATAGAATCATGCGTACATGTCTGCACAAAATGTTACATATTCATGGTCTTGGTCTCAAATGTTTTGATTAATTTACACAGTGTTTAATTCTGCCAAATTTGGTCAAATTCAGACCCATTATATTTTCTCAAGATAGCAAAATGTTTGCGTTAAAATTTTGTTAATTTAGGTACATTGTTAATTTAGGTCACGTTAGGTACATTTATTTGTACAAAAGGGCCAAGTATTTTATTTTATTTACGATCGTTAACAAATTTTGAATTTCCCTTTTGTGATTCATGTGATACGATTTTCAAACTATTTAAGTGAGTTACATATAATTTAAAACCACACCCAACCTTAAGATCTAGTTCAATCATGTAATGCCTTCAAAATTTCTCTTCCTAATATAGGTGCCAAGTTCAAAGACCTTTGAAATATGTTAAAATATCCGGAGAACAGTTCGTTGGGAAAACTAGCCACAGAACATCTTACAATAACTAGGTGCATAGTTTCACACTAATTTCATAACCCACTAGTAATTTATTGCTGAGAAAAGTACTTTATGGACTTGAGTGAATTTGTTACACCAATAACCTAACACGGGGACAGAGGTAATAGTGACTTCCAAAATAGGAATTAATTGGTATCTTCATTTTGTGTCTAGTTCTGAGTATTTTTGTCTTAGTTCCCTTAGTGGCATTATTGAGGCACCCTCGTGATGTAAGAGTGAAGCCCCATAGAATAATGGATTCTATGGATAGATCATCTGTGTAGGGAGTAATATTTCTACCAGTCCCTACATTCCACGGTCTCCACTCCTTCATCCACGAACCATTCATGAAGTGTGGACATAAACCCGACCAATATAGGGTCGCTTGGAGGTGTCATCCAAGTGAACTGCAACAAAATCTCCGTTCTCTATGGATGATCTTGTGCTTTCCAGGGAGACTTCTCTTGTGTTGCTCTTCCCTCGGTTTCCAATTGTGACCTGAATTAAAGATGTTAAAAGGAACATGAACAATCAAATTATTCCATGCTACAAGACACAGTTGTGTAAACATTGTGTGAAATACTAGAGGGATGAATTAAATTATATTAATTGAGTGACAGCCCTAATTCAGCCGTAGTAAGATTATTTTTTAAATTTGTTGTGCTTTAATTCTTTGTTCTGGCGTACTTAATTTGTCCTGGCTTTAATGCACTACTGCTAAATGTCAGTATCCAAGTAGCACTCTCTAGCGTTGATATCGATTTGGAAAACAAATTGCAACCCAGAAGGATATACAAAATATCTTGAAACCAACCTTTGGATATTCCTTGGTCATCCTGTTTTGAATGGCCTCCAGTTCCAAGGGCACACTCTGCACGTTTGAAGTGTCATGACTGAGACCTTTGAGTTGACAAAGTGACCACGAACAGGGGCTATCAGGTACCTTTAATTCAATGATAAAAAATAGGGATTGATTTTACATTGGGGTATCAATATTTATGGTTCTGAAATGGAGTTGAAATTTTAATTTATTATTGTTGCTTTAAAAAAAAAAACATGGCTGTTCTCATTTAACAACGAAAGACAAAATAACAAAACCTAAATCACATCATATGATTTAGTTTACAGCAAGCATTAATAGGTATATTTTAATTGTTATTGTAAAAAAATGTACAGGGCATTTATTTAAAATATTGTTCGTCATCACTATCAGGGAAAAATTTCCCCATGCCTTGGGATCACTTCCCCTTATTCTTATAACTATGTCAAATCAATAAGTTTATTTAATCTACAAGCCGAATAACACCAGGCCTGTTCAACTTAATTGGAACAAGGATCTAGGAATAAACTTACCTTCACCCATTCATATATCTTGGGAAGGAAATGCTCCCACCAGCGTTTTGAACTCTCCAGTAGACGTAAACAGTATCCCTCACTCTGGTGAATATCTCTCTGGAGTGTTTGTACTGCCTGAATTGTCTGAATCTGAACAAAGTACTGGTTCGACGTCAGTCAAGAAACTGCAGTTCAGAGACTCATTTTCAGTTTGAAGACTGCAGTATAGAGGCTCGGTGTCTATGTGCGAACTCAGGCTGGAACAGTTCAATGGTTCTCTGTCACTACAGTTCAAAACGTGTTGTTCTTCATCCAGATCTATTTGCTCTTCATGCAGGTTTTTGACAGGAATATCCATATCATGTTGATGTCTTAACAGTTAAATGTGTTGAATCTCTGGAAAGTATAAATATGGAACGTGAAAGTTAACTCAGTTATGGTTTTATAGCCTATATATTTATTGACAGTTGGATTTATTTTAATTGTTTGTTCAGCATTTCGGCACAACCAGCATGGTATTACCAATAACTTTATATGGTATGAATCATTTCAGAAATACATCTACATTTACAATTAAGCAATACATGGAAATGATACTTACGTTATCATTGGTGACCATTCATGTCATCTTAGTTCAGGCCCTTTGTCCTGGCTTTGTCTATCAATGGAGATGCTCTACTGAGGTTGATTTTATATCATACAGCCCTTGATTAAAACTGCTGGAAGTTAATATCTAGCGGAAATGTTGATCAACATTTCTCAGATAAATGAAAAATCGACCAGCACAACGACTCGACACATCCAAAGTTTGTGTTTACATCAACGCAAAAACAAACAGCATATATTTATACATGCAGTGCGTCGGGTCGAGTAAACCGTTAATAGTTTGCGTGACTCGGATTCAGGGTCACTCAGTGTGCATGTTTGCTTATCAGCTGCTATAGTTAACCGCAAATAGTGATCCGGAGGTCAGGCTAGCCACCTCAACAGAATGAGTGTGCCCACTATAAAGTCTTTAAGATCATCATCATTAGTTTTTTGCCGTATCAGCGATACAGATAGAAATGTAATACAAATAATATTGGAATGGAAAATGACAAATTACATCACTGTGCGCTCTTAAAGAAGCTTTTTACATTGTAAATATTAAATATCATTTTTGTTTTTAAATTGAACTATTCAAAAACGGTTAAAAACTTTTAAAATTTTCGTTCAGCCGAACATTTACAATTTATATTGAGACATGTGAATTGTTTTTTGTTTGTTTGTTTGTTTGTTTTCTTTTGTTTTGTTTTGGTTTTTTGTCATTAAAAGTACAGCTTCACTGTAACTCTGAAGACAAATAATGACGTTACGCGAACTAGTCTAGATTTACTAATAATTTGTTTACCGTTGTGATTTGCACGAACAATTAACATTGGCAATCAGCAATAAAATGCAAAACCACCAAAGGTAACAACCAACTAAGTAACTTAACTTTCATACAATAAGTATTTTGCACAGTAGCCTCTCAATATACCAATTAACGGATAAAGAGAGCAACATCATACATCAATCAAGTTGTTTTAAATATGGCCGGCAGCCCCGAAGACGGGAAAAGGTTTCCTTGCACAACAGCCGCACTGGCTTTCCTCCCGTCCACAGCTTACTCTACGCTCAATAATTTAAACTCAAATACAAAACCGAGTAGAACATTTTGGACATAATATTTTGGACTTATATAGCGCACGTATCCACCAAACTGGTGCTCAAGGCGCATTATAAGGAATGACAAAAAAATAAATAAAAATAACACAAAATACAAAAAAGTAACGTAGCCTCTACCTACGAGAATGACATTTTAAACAATGGTTAATTTTTAATTGTGTGTTCCTTTGTTTACATACAGATGATGAATCATGCATCCGAAAGCGAAAGTACAAGTAAACAAGTATCGATCCTCTTAAGAATTGCTTTCATTTAAAACAGAAATTGTTATATAGAATAAAAATAGGTAGCATTTTGTTTTATCAGAAATGTGAACACCTACCGGTATTGTGATGAAATTTTCACAGATTATATTTGTTATATTTTTTTGTAAAGTGGATGATTGGAATAAACGTACGGTTAATAAATGCTAAATCTGTACTTTCCCATTAAAACCAAAAACATGAACATTAAAAAAAAAGCTGGTTTCTCAACACGTCTTCTGAAAAAAAAAATGTTTTTCACACTTTCTCTTGTGACTTTACTTCGACATTGCTCTGACAATTTCATAAATGGATATATTTTTTTCAAACATTCAAACACATAATTATGTAGACCCTTAAAGTGTTTAAAACCAACAATGTCTAGCAACAATATTTGGTTTAACATTGAGTTAAATTTGGACAACTGAGGGCGCCCCTTTAGTCTGATCCCAATTATTAATACTACGCTCTACGGTTAACTGTATGTGGATGTCAGACTACTATCCGTAACCTATTAAGAATCGTTGCAGTTTATTACCAGTGCTTTCCTTATAGAGAATACCTGACAAAAAGATAATACATAAACAAAAATAAAAAATAAAAAATAAACATGAAGTTTTGATATTAATATTGATTACTATTTCTTTCTGAGTGTGAATGTATATATTATGCAGATTTCAAATTATTAAGTATTTTGATCGCCATATCTCCATGACAAGAAATGCCAAGACATGACATGAACTGAAATTTTTTTAAATAATTAATTTGTCAAACGATGGCTGCAATTTTTTCTTTTCTTTTCTTTTTTTGTATATATAAAAAATAATAATTTACCCTGAATGACGCAACTAAGGTTATATAATCAACTGGACAGTAACTTACAAATGAAATTAGCACTTTGTTTCAGTTTAGGATTCTCTTGTAAAATGCTGAATTTCAATGCGTGATCATATGAGTGGACGTCTTGAGCGTCGTTTTTTGAGACGCACAGAATTGTGGTCATCAAAAAATTGATCTTGGTATAATGAATCACGTCCAAACTGTTAAAGTTGATGGGGGCACAGAAAATGTACCCAAGAAGAAAAACACTTGAATCATGTTTCATCTTATTCCAAATGGTTGTAAAATTGTTTTTAATCTTGAAAAAAAAATATTGTTTTAGATTTTTAAAATAAAATGGTATAATTTGGAGAATCTCTCACAACTTTTCATCAATATTTTTGAAAGACCAATAACATGGGAGGTGGTTAAAATTTTTGCAAAAAGTACTTTAAACCTTTGAAATGTAAAAATTCTGTTAACATTTTGTCAAATAAAAGATATCTTTTCATAATCATAATATTAATGTTTCATTTTCTCAATAATTTTCCACTGCCGACGAAATCAACACCAACGAAGTAAGTAGTCTTTGTTCGCTTCTTCTCTAAGGAATGTGTTAATTTTGAGGATCTGCATTTCTTTTAAAAATCAATGCAAATGCAAAAGCATTCATTTTGGTTTCCACATACAATAGCTCGTTGACGGCACAGAAAAATAAAATCACAGAAGTTCGTGAAAAAATTGAGGTCATGTAAATTCCTTACTCATGTAAATCAAACAATTTCACTGTGATTTTTATTTTTGTAACAAGTATGACGTAGATAAGTTTATGCAACCATTAATACGCCATAGTTTTGTACGTTTTCCAAGAAATGCTAAGCCAAAGGTATGTGCGTCATTTCACGAGTGCGGCGAATTACGTAAATGGAATATATATATATATATATATATATATATATATATATATATATATATATATATATATATATATATATATAATTTGTTAGAATTAATAGAGTTAACACACGTAATAATGTAACAATTATTTCATTGTGAGCTCTGAATAAACAAAATAAGGGGAACGACAATTATTGGAGCGGGGGATTGTCAATATCTCCCCCCCCCCCCCCGTTAAAAAAATAATAGGTATACAAAAGAGGATCGCCGTCCATATAGGTTTTCTTGTAAAATATATAAGAAATGAGTTATATTGTCCATTACACCATAAAGTAGCTAATTCTATCGCCATGATTATACCTTCATTTCTTCCACAGGCGTAAATTCCGGGGGGGGGGGGGAATATACCCTCCACATTTCGGTCCGGAGGATGGTCCATAGGATCATCCTCCAGAATTTTTAATTTTTTCAGAATTTTTCATAAAAAGGAATAAGTGAAAATAAAATTCGTTCCAAAAAAAGGGGAAAATTTGGACTCTCTGTTTGTTTGTTAGTCCGTTTGTATGTCATCTTAGGGTGTGTATACCACCGATGGGCCTGCCAGGTTACTGTTTTATTTCTTTACACCCACACCCCCACACAGTCGTGAATCTCAAGACGTCTGAGGACCTTCTATTGTTCTCCTACTTAATGGACTCTTCAAATTTCTGAAGCAATCTCCATTGGTTTTGTACATGACGTTTTCCGAGGACAACGAAGAACAAAGAACCGCCGTCCGAGGACCTTGTTTCCTTTCTTATATGTCCTCAGACAGTTTGCAGTGCAAGCCCACATCCCACACACAAAGAGAAGAGAAAATAATGTTACATAAAATGATGTTTCAAGCGGTGTTGTGGGGGGGGGGGGGCTGTAGTGTTGAACAACGTTCCAGATCCAGTACTTCGTTGTACATTATGCCAATCTATTTAAATATTATTCCCACACACTGATCATTTGAGTGATTATTATCATATTGAGGGATGGGGAATGTTTTCACGAAAAACCCTGCCAGTATTAAAACTGTAGTATAAAGAATAACAAATGAAGCGTTGGCGAGTCGGTGTTGTGGGGGGGGGGGGGCTGGGGGCTGTAGTGTTGAACAACGTTCCAGATCCAGTACTTCGTTGTACATTATGCCAAACTATTTCAATATTATCCCCACACACTCATTTTTCAAGACGGATTTACTTAACTGCTTTCATCCATGAGTATACTTAACAAGCAACACATTCTCAAAACAAGCGATTTGTATGATGTCTGGACCCTATATGACTGTACAGCTTTTGCCAGTCACACTTTGACCCCTAATGTTACATAATCACATCGGTGTCATGTCGTTTAGTCTCGAAATAACACGGCTTAAGTAAATTTGCAGCTGTTAGTCTTTCTGCTTGGAAGTTGTTGGGGGATTAATTTGGAAATCATGTTCCTGAAAGACCTGATGAGAGGGTACATTGCCTCGTATACTTGTATTTTCTTGTATACCTTTAACGAAACATCGTATAAACAAGATTTTTGCCTTATGGGAAAATATTATTTACAACCTTTTGTTTGACATGTACTTTTATGTCCCTTACTGACCCTGCAATTGATAATATGATTTATAGTTGCATATTATTAGTTCGCCTATATATATATATATATAAATATATATATAAATATATATATATATATATATATATATATATATATATATATATTAATATATATATATATATATATATATATATGAATTTGTAATCACAAGGGAAACTGACTGGGTAAATTTTTAGATACATTTTAGGTGAACAAAGAAAAATTGACTGCTGCTCCTGTAGTGTTATACTTTCTGTTTATTATTGTTAAGTTTGTGCATGTGACTGAAAATAGAGCAACAAAAATAGTAATTTCTTTCCTTCAATTCCTCCATGGTAATGCAAGTGCATAACTATGCATACATGGAGCCCTGTAGTGTACATGTACTGTTTATATGCGCTGTACCATCATACCATGGAGGAAGAAAGTATTTACATGTATAGTTGTATACTGTCATATGCATACTGTACAGGGGACTTTTTATGTTGACCCACACAGTGACCTTGGGGTAATGTTTGCACAGACCATGGAGGAAGAAAACAGTTATGTAGGCATTTATATACAAATACAATAGATTGAACTGAGGATTGACTTGGATTTGTGGATTTGTACAGTCATACTGCATTTTCAATCAAATACACCATACATTGTGACACAACTAAAGTTTCTGTATTGATTACTTTTTCTCTTGCAATTGATGTTGGCCTACATGGGTTTAAAATAATTATATGACTATTTAATGTATGTCAAATTATTATTATCAAGTAATAAATCACAAGGGAAACTGACTGGTTGAATTATTAAATTATGAAATCAATTTATTATTATTACAAACAATTCAATGGCTTGAAATAGCAAGTTATGTTCAGAGGTGATGTGAACAAAGATGTACAGTGTACAATGTATTACTATTAGTAATCTGTTAGTATTCTGTACATGTATACTTATATGCAATTCTTATTAATTATAAGCCTCTATTGATCATATTGTGTTATTCAAGGGGAGATTTACCATCAGGTTTTAAAAAGAGTAGACTTTATATTCTGATATTCTAGTTTTGAAGCATAATTACATAAATATTCAGCAAAACAGATGCTCATGTTTTGACATGTATTGTGTAGTAGAGTTTATAGGCCCCTATTTTTAAGTTAGCTGAACTATAGAAATAACATCGGATTTGGGGGACTTCAAACACAATTTCCTCAAAGACTGATGACATAATTTCATACTAAATACTAAGTCGATCTTTATTTTTTTTTAAATATTTTAGAATTAGATTTAAAAAAAAATCACGTATTTATTATCCAATTGTCACCAAAGCTGAACCATAGTTATAAAGGTCAAATAGCATTATTTATTTTACTATATAAATCAATAAGCAACAAATTTAGAAAATTAAATGTAATTTTTGAACAATTGTTTTGTTTTCCTTAATTTACATAGTGATTTGACCTCAAACCAATAATATGCATTTAAAAAATGCAGATCTATAAGTAAGTTGGTGTGGGATTTAATGCTCTATAGTGTGTTAATCATTTACATGCATAGCCAAATTAAAATGTTTTACGAAACTAGTTGTCACAGATACTTGATTTGCAAACCACTCATTTTCATGTGGAAGATATAATCCAACTTGTATACAGGAAGTCTATCATCCTGAACAAGAAAACATGTTTAACTGAAAGTGGACATCAGTGAAAGATTTCCCATGTATTGCATAGCAAAAATGCTTCACAAAGTCCACCCCGTCTGCAAATCAAAATTCATTTTGCTATTTTAACAGTAGCGTCCAGTGCACACTGATCTGATATGTTGTAATATTTTTGCTATGTACAGTACATGTACATGTACATGTACATGTACAGTTGTTGAATGAATCTTCCCTGTACACGTACATATCCATTCGTGCTCGATGCAAGTGTTCTAGGCCCATTGTACATTATTGTTGACATAACTTGCTCTCTAAAAATGCACTTAGTTATACAAGCGATGACATTGCCTGTTGGACAGAAATACTTCAAATCACTTTTTGTCTATGTATATCACATCAATTGTGGAAATTTAATCATCTGATTATCTTTTGAGAAAACAATAAGAAACATGTACATGTTTTAAGTTTTATCTTTTATAAATATATTAACTATTGTTCTTGTGATTGCAATAAACCTGATTCATGCAAACAATTATTGTGTGTTGATTCTTTCTTCCAAGAAATATCAATGTAAGTTTACTTCTTTGCGCATTCAACTGATACTCGATCATGTTTAATCCATAGATATTAACAGAAAGCAACCAGTGGATGGTCTCAATTTTGCTTTTGTTAATGTTAAAAAAAACCTTTATTAAAACAAAACGCTTAGATTTGTTTATGGAAAAGAAATATCAAATACTGTTGGAAATTAGAGATTAATTCCTATAGAGGATTTGATTTTATCAACAACCTAAGTGCAAACATTTTAATGTATCTTGAATACCATCAACAATTTTATACAATGTAAGTTCGCTGTCATACTTGTGCAATAAAAAAAATGAAATAAAGATTATTATTAATATTTGATAAAAAATGAAGGGGTTTATAGTCGATGATGTTTTAATCCATCCCCGACACTTGCACTTGAAGAGAAAGGACAACAAAGTCCATATATCAGAAGAAAAGAACGGAAACAAATTAGTAATTCGTGTAATTTTCCATCATAAAGTGTGAGAGTTGGTTTCGAAAGAATACGAGACGAATAGAACAAGGGTGGATACAAGAAAGGAGAGAAGCTTCAAAATTGATTAACTGCCGCTGAAAACTTCCCCAACATTTATTCAACAAAATTACTGAGCAAGGATATCGGGATATATAATTCAAAGATTTAAAACCACTTTTTAATTAAAAATAAATTAATTATCGGTATAAAAACACAGAATTCCGCATTTCCAAACTGAGCCAAAAAATGAAAAATATTTCAGGTAGGTATACTAAGTGTTCCTACGCGCTTTCTTCGGGAGAAAATAGGAAATTCATGAAAAACTGAAATTGACTGGACATGTTTGATTTCTTTATATTATCGTTGTCTAGTACTTTGTGTAAAACAAATAACAAGTTATTAACTTTTAAACAGTTTTTAAGTATTTTAATTATATTTTATTCGATTTAAAATAATGAGTGAACGATTATTATGCAAATTTACCACTAAAAGAGGGCGGTATTTAATAAACTTGTGCCAGTCTACAAGAAGTTTAGTAGTTGAATGTATTTTTATAAATCTTAACTGTAAGTTTTCTTTATCCTCTTACATGTCTATAACTGTTTTAAAAGGAACGACCTCCATAACCAATTGATTTTTAAAATGATTTCAGTGAATTGCAGTGAAAATCAAGAGGGATACTTCATGCAAAATGTAAACCTACATCATTAGTGAAAGGACGCGTCAAGTTTATGAATTGTTACAAGTTGTGCCCTCGGCCTGCCAGTCTCGGGACTTTCGATTTGGATTTTTAACTGATTATTTCAATTAAAAATCCCTCACTTTTTATCAGTGGTGGCGCGATATGTATTTTTTTCTTTTTCCGGCAAGTGATAAATCCCAAATTATATTTTCTGCCCCGTAACTTCCCTCTCCCATTCCCAACATCTCAGTTTATCCATAAAAGAATATTAATTAAATCGAACCGAATTCGGGGGGGGGGTTCCAAACAGACTGTTTACAAAACTGCCCAAACATAATGACTGCTTTCATGAGAATGGATGAGGTTGAAAATCGGGAAGTGATTTACTTTGCTCCCGGCCCCCCAATTTATGATTGCCACCTTATCCCTCATTTGCACCTCTAAATCTCTGACTGCGCCAACAGTGGATCATCTTTTAAATCACCATATTTTGGTTCTGACGGGACAATTGAACTATTCTTAAAACAATCAACTTTCCATAGCAGAGGAAAAGGTGTAATGATCATCAGCGACTATTAACTTGCTTCAAATTTTGAAAAATAATAGGACGGTCAAGCTGAACTGTTAAGAGGATTGGCAGTCAAATTTAGGCCTACTGTCCAGCGTAAACTGTAAAAAAACAAAATTATAGCTGTAGAAATTGTACGGTGAAAAATGTTTGCATATCAGTTTTTTTCCAGGCTGTAATAACTATAAAGTGAAGATGTAAATTCCCATGATGGTTGTTTGTATGAATTTCATTCCTGTATCTGGATTTTAAAAATCGTTTTTCTCAGAAATCTAATCTATTAGCGATTATTCCACTGGCAATTATTTCAGTTTCATCAAAATCTGTACATAACTTGGTCTCTTTTTTTGTTTGTTTTTTTCCCCTTTTTTTTGGAGATCTGTTGTACCGTCATACTACCAGGGCCGATCAGCGCCGACCGATACAGACATCCATGAGCCCGCCGCAAACTCGCACATAAGCTCGGCGGCACTTAGTTGGCTTCCGTAGCTTGACCGTTGAATGCTTTCTCGGGTGTATGTACTGACCAATCAGGTTCTGGTTCGCGGTTAAAATCATTCACACTACCAATATCAAATAAAAACATTGCAGCTTAACAACACTAAACATGTTGAAAAGGACATGATACATTATGTCATGACCTAGCATATAGAAAAAATAGCGCAGCAAATTGTTTTGAGCTTCTTCTACCAGTTAGACAGTTTTGGACGATAAACAGAAGACCGGACAAATATTATAAGGATCGCATATATATATATATATATATATATATATATATATATATATATATATATATATATATATATATATATATATATATATATAGGAATGAAGACTTGCTGGAACGGTAGTTGTAACTCCGAGTTTCACACTTATGCGATCATATATATATATAATTTGTTAGAATTAATAGAGTTAACACACGTAATAATGTAACAATTATTTCATTGTGAGCTCTGAATAAACAAAATAAGGGGAACGACAATTATTGGAGCGGGGGATTGTCAATATCCCCCCCCCCCCGTTAAAAAAATAATAGGTATACAAAAGAGGATCGCCGTCCATTACACCATAAAGTAGCTAATTCTATCGCCATGATTATACCTTCATTTCTTCCACAGGCGTAAATTCTTGGGGGGGGGGGGGGAGATACCCTCCACATTTTGGTCCAGAGGATGGTCCATAGGATCATCTTCCAGAATGTTTTTTTTTTTTTCATAATTTTTCATAAAAAAGGAAAAAGTGAAAATAAAATTCGTTCCAAAAAAAAAGGAGAAAATTGGGATTTTCTATTTGTTTGTTTGTCCGTTTGTATGTCATCTTAAGGGATGTATACCACCGATGGGCCTGCCGGTTACTGTTTTATTTCTTTAAAACACACACACAGTCGTGAATCTCAAAACGTCTAAGGACCTCTATTGTTCTTCTATTGTTTGGACACTAACTTTGTGAAGCAATTTCCGAGGACAACGAAGAAAGAACCGCCGTCCGAGGACCTATTGTTTCCTTTCTTATATGTCCTCGGACAGTTTGCAGTGCAAGCCCACATACACACCCACACACAAAGAGAAGAGAAACGTTACATAAAATGATGTTTCAAGCGGTGTTGTGGGGGGGGGGGTGGCTGTAGTGTTGAACAACGTTCCAGATCCAGTACTTCGTTGTACATTATGCCAAACTATTTCAATATTATCCCCACACACTCATTTTTCAAGACGGATTTACTTAACTGCTTTCATCCATGAGTATACTTAACAAGCAACACATTCTCAAAACAAGCGATTTTTATGTCTGGACCCTATATGACTGTACAGCTTTTGCCAGTCACACTTTGACCCCTAATGTTACATAATCACATCGGTGTCATGTCAGTTTATTCTCGAAATAGCACGGCTTAAGTAAATTTGCAGCTGTTAGTTTTTCTGCTTGGAAGTTGTTGGGGGATTGAGACATCCAGGAATTTTCTCCAGAGTGGGATAATTAATTTGGAAATCATGTTCCCGAAAGAGCTGGTGAGCGGGTACATTGCCCCAACGTATACTTGTATTTTCTTGTATCCTGATGAAACATTGTATAAACCAGTCTTTTGTATTGTGGGCGAATTGTTATTATTTACAACGTTTTGTTTGACATGTACTTTTATGTCCTTTACTGCATTGCCTTGTATAGGCCTACTTGTACTTTCTTATATTTTTATTGAAACATAATTGTATAATGTCGCAAATGAAAGCTGCAAATTCTCATCGTCAAGTTTGTTGCATTTCATAACAATTATTCCAGAAATAATTAACAAATGCTTTTTAGAACAATTGAATGGTTTTACTAGTGGGAATGGGAGCAAAACCAAAATAGCCAAAGCTTGGGCATGGTAGGCGTGCACTGACATAGAACATTACAAAGACTAACAAGACTGTGTCAAAACAGTTCAACAATTAAAAAGTAGATCCTACATAATATGAATACAGAAAAAAACCTCAAAAATTAGAATAATAGACACTATTGCAGAGTTCGATAATTAAAGGTTGAAGGTTCTTTAAAAAAGATGATATTAGAGGGAAATGATTCCAGTTGCGTTTATATTTCGGGGAGAATTTGGAGGGCTTGTCGAATTTTGTTTCTTGAATTTTTTATGTTTTTGTTTTTTATTTTTGTTTGTTTGTTGTTGTTGTTTTTTTTATTTTTAGGGGGGGTGTTGTTGGTCGTTGATGCCACCAATTGATTAACGATCGTGTGTTTGTTTCCTTTACTTTGTCTCTGTGTCTCATTTGGAAGGATTATTTCTTGGGTGTAATGACCAGTTTTAGGAGACAACAAGTGTGATTGATTGGATTTGGGTGTATTGTGAAGTCTAGCGCTGAATACCCATGGTTAATTCAATGAATCCACCAATGTGAACGGGCATTGTTTACGACTTAATCAATTGACAGATCACTGATGGAAACCAGAAGCCATGAAGTTGGTCAAGGCATGGAGGAAGGAAAACAAGGCAACCTGAAGTATATAACATGCATGACTTCATTACTTATTTGCAGTTCCAGTCAATCGAAGTACATAATACAAGTTCCATTCAAAGTACACATTATAAATACTATAATTTTAGCACAAACTTGCAATTTCTAAGTCTTGCAAAGATGCCACGCAACAAACTTTGGTGGTTCGAAAAGAATAATGGCGATGTAGTCATAATGTGTTCCAGCTCAAGGTCTGGAGTGGGAGCCACACTTCTATAAAACAGTAGTGGTAAACCATATGGACCTGTGAAGAAGTTGGCGGTGTACAGTACATCTCCCATGTAAATGTGTATACAAGCACCCCGACGAGCACGTCAGGCAGCACTTCTTCGGGTTCAGAAACTGACATGATCAAGGTAAGAAACTTGTGTAATCTTTCACAACACAAAAGAAAATAAGAAACATTGATTTGTACATTTTTTGTATAACTGCTTTAAATATGAATCGCCCATATGTTTCAGTACCGTATTTTGACAGCAAAAAGGGTCCTGAAATTGTCTTTTTCATCGGCACATTTCACATCTCTGGGGGAAGTGAAATTATATGCCTAATGTTATGACGCACTTAATCGCGAGGAATAAGTATGGTTTTACACTCAAATTTACATGTATACTGAAATTAATTAAAGTATGAGAATTCTTTCTCATATCTTTACTGTTAAACCAACGCTTCTGACAAACATTTTGTGAAATTATAGGCCTAACACTGATAGTCTATTCAATATTTAAATAAAGGAATATAATACTAATGAGACATTTCAAAAATATAGTTTTCAGGCGGGACCCACTTTGGATTATATACGTAGGCAAAACCATGTTTCTCACGACTTTTCTGATAAATGTTTCATTTTAAGGCAATTAGTAAAATAGGAGTTTGCACATGGGAAAAATGTCTAGGAGATAGCAAAAAAATAAATAAAAATAAAATAAAATAAAATAAAAACACACACACACACACACACACACAAAGGCAATACATCTTTTAGCATTACCAACTTGTTTCAGTACACTGTTTGATTTCAAGAAATTTATCATAAAAATATCCCATGCTATAATATGACTAATACTAGTGTAATAAAACTAACCTGTGCACGTTACTTTTAATATATATATATTTTTTGGTTTACAATAAGTTGCTATAAATTCCTGTTTTCTCGATAACCATGAAAACACTTCGGACAGGATCACTTCTCATGGTAATCAATGCTAGCTGTTATATCAAATATGCTTAAATTTTTTAATAAAATGTGAAAACTCATTCCCAGTTTGTACAGAAACATTTGTAGTAAGGGTATTTCAGTAAATGTGTATATTTTGTTTGCTCAGAAAAGAAATTGTTCACATTGACTCTCTGCTGACTACAAAATATCATCAAATCTAACGTTGTTGATAATTGATAATTTAAGTTCTTATAAACGTTACTGATGTCATCTATAAACATGTATGCACCTTTTAAACATAGGTGATCTACTTAAACGACAGTCCAAAGGTACTTCCAAGACAGTGTTTTCTATGGCATATGAATGAGTTTAGTCGGCACCTCAGACCAAATCCGGAATCACCGTGGCCAACAATTGATTTTGTCGAAAAGTTCAATGCTGTGATGGATATATCAGAGGTGAATGGTGATGAAGACAGCTATGAGACAATTGATGACTCATACGATCTTCCCTCCAGCCTTGATGAGGAAACACAGGAAGATGACACAGTACAGGCAAAGTAAGAAGACAAAACTTTGTGTCCTTTTGGCCTATAACATTATTACAATTGTGTGAAGTATGACGGTTATTGATCATTATATTGAGATATGTGCTTATTGGCGATTGGTTAATAAAAACGTAGACAAACAATTGTTAAAAAAACTACGAAGCTTGTAACAAGTAAAACTAGTTTCATTTCTGACATTGTTAGCCATTACTCTTACAGTTCCCCAACGATTTCCCATTCCTAGCATCAACCATGCTTATTAAAAGTACATACCCGACCAACTAATAACTGCCTTAGATTTTCATCATAAACCCACATGTACTTATGACGATTAAACTTGCATTGCTCATTTATTTTCAGAACTGGGAAGCAGCAAAACTGAAGTCTTTCTTTGCAGCCTTAACAGCTGTGAATCTTTCACAAGATTGCAAAGACTTTACGGCGGCGGTGTTATGCCCAGTGGATAAACAGGCGACTGTGCAGCAGTGTATGACAGAATTACAACAGTTCGAGTTGATACACCGCTGTTTTTATCACATCTCCAACAACAGACAAGGTAATAATTATCACTGGCATAAATCCATGTCGAAAAGTGTGGGGATGATATTGAAAGTGTTTGGCATAATGTACAACGAAGTACCGGATCTATTTCTGTATTCTCATGACGTTTGTTTTGTGTTTACATTTATTATTTTAGAAGGTGCCCTGATGGCCCAATCCCTATTTGGCATTGTCCTGGGGCACCGTAGGAAGCCATCGGTCACACATTGGGCTCTATCAGGAAGAACGACGGACGTTATCACAGTTGAGAGAGAAAAAATACATAGACGGGACGACGGGGAAGTAGCGGACAGCAACCAAAAGCCAATACACCTCTAAGGGAGCTAATCCTTACTTTCTCCGGACCGCAACAATGGGTCCTTGCTGCATGCTGCCGCACAGGTATGTTTTATTATGTTGAAAACACACTTATGATTTTTTTTAGTTCACTTCTACTTGATAAAAATTTAATTATTAATCAACTGTTTGCGACTGGTGTGAATGAAATTGAATGAACTTAGCGACACTTTCAATTAGAATGTACTTATTTAGGCGATGAGTTGGGTTAGGTGATGACATAATCCTCATCTTATGAATATGAATGTATCTTTTTGCTGATTGAATGATGATGTAAAGTAACATTCACTTTCAAATCAAGTATCGGGTATTAAATTGAATAAAAAGGTTTGAAATTCGCCGGCAACACTTGTAAATAATACACTAAAAAATAACATGTTTTAGAAACCATGTCAAAAGTATATTGTTATAATTTTAATTTGATAGGGACGGGGGTGTTGGCAAGTATGAGGGAGAGCCGAAACTGCGTTGGAATAGATCACAGTAACGATAGACTGTGTCATATTCAAGGAAGATACAACTCCTTGCCGTTGAAGTCTGGGGGGAAGGGGAAGAAGAAGCAGTCAATATCTGACAAAAGCAACGATGTTGCCACTCCCCATGAAGCCACTCCAGATGACTTCCCTCCAGATGACGTCACTCCCGAGGATTTCACTATCGCCGATGCCACTCCTGATGACGTCGCCTCTCCTGATGTCTGGGATTTCTAATGCTTGTAGTAATTATAGTAATTATGAAACACTTATACGAGCTTCTCCCTTGAATCTGATTTCGTATTACTTTTAAACATTAACCCTATCAGGCCGCTATTTTTCTGCAGTAGGCTTCGTCAATGGCTTAGAAATTGACGTAGAAATCTAAATTAATGAAAGTTCTTCAATAATTAATTCACCGACAAATTCGACTGGCATTGTTGTCTCGTGGTTGGAACGCTTAATTTGCAAGAACAAGGTACCTGGACCAAGACTACACTCTAAAACATTTCTTTGTAAATTGACAGAAAGTGCTATCAACAGAGTTGCCGGCACTTTGCCTGTTATTTTATTTAACCGTTAATTTTGTAATTACAGACCTGTTATTATTTTGCTATAGAAAGCCAAACACATGCACATTTACTACACAACTGCTGTAAAAAACAAAGAATTCGCATAATTCGACTGTATTTTTACAAATTCTATGGATAAATTATGCAAGTATGGTTAAAATGAAAAAAAAGATGTGAAAATAAATACAATAATATTGACAGATACAGGTTTATTTACATCAAAAAACATGTAAAAGGAAAAACAGACAAAAATTCTGTGTACAAATACAGAAATTTTTTACAGTGTAGGTTTGCAAAATATTTATAAATTTGTCTTTATTACTACCAAATTAATTTTGTTTTTCTGAATAACAGTAATTTACGGTTGTGGAGACTATTTAAAGGAAAATAAGTCAAAAATTCATTCTTAATATACAAATGCATATAGTGGACATAGTGGACTAAGTGTACTGCAGAGAAAAAAAATCGCTATCAGGCAGGGGGTTACAATGTGCCCCTCTCTGACATTTTGTATATTATCTCCAGAACGCTTTGGCTGATTTTCAACGATGTGGGTCTTCATGGTTGCTACTGCAACCGTTTATTTTGAACAGGTCTAATTGAATTTTCACTTTTTTGTAAAAAGAAAATACTAGATTTTTTACACTGTGAGACATTTATTGTGTTTTGAGGTTTCTTGTCAATTGTCAAACTTTGAACCTGACAGTATTGAGTCATGATCCAATACATGACTCAATACTGTCAGGTTCAAAGTTTACGAACAAAATGACCCAAAATGTTTAAAGTGCCCTCTCGCGGTGATAAAAGTGACGTCATATTGATAATTGTATCCATTTCAATACTGCTATAGCAATAGCTGCTGAAGTCTTTTTTTAATGTTAATAACATTAAATTACAGGTCTAACCTATGAACGCTAGTTGACAACACAGGGTATGTTCAGAGGAGGACAAAGTTAACACTCAAATCAATACAATTTGCGGTTTTTCAGATAAAGATCTTTTAATCCAAATCAAGCTTGCGTTCAGACGATACACCTTATCCCCGCTCCATGGAAATCCACCACACAAGCTGTGCGCAAGGTCACCGTGCAACATCTGCTTTAGGAATCTCGGAGCATTGTGGGATTTGTTGATAATGTGCAAAACCCGTGTACGGTATGGTACGCCAATTGGCGTACCAAACACGTCACATATAATTATGTAATACTTGGACAATTCTGAAAAACATGCGTAAAGTACGGTACGCCAATTGGCGTACCAAACACGTGATATATATAATATACAATACTTGAACAATCTTGAAAACCTTTGTACTGTATAGTACGCCAATTGGCGTACCAAAAACGTGACATATAATTATGTAATACTTGGACAAATCTGAAAAACCTGCGTACAGTATGGTACGCCAATTGGCGTACCAAACACGTGACATATGTAATATACAATACTTGAACAATCTTGAAAACCTTTGTACTGCATAGTACGCCAATTGGCGTACCAAACACGTTACATATAGTTATGTAATACTTGGCCAATTCTGAAAAAAACCTGCGTACAGTATAGTACGCCAATTGGCGTATCAAACACGTGACATATATAATAATTATACAATACTTGAACAATCTTGAAAACCTTTGTACTGCATAGTACGCCAATTGGCGTACCAAACACGTCACATATAATTATGTAATACTTGGACAATTCTGAAAAACCTGCGTACAGTATGGTACGCCAATTGGCGTACCAAACACGTGACATATATAATATACAATACTTGAACAATCTTGAAAACCTTTGTACTGCATAGTACGCCAATTGGCGTACCAAACACGTGACATATATAATACAATACTTGAACAATCTTGAAAACCTTTGTACTGCATAGTACGCCAATTGGCGTACCAAACACGTTACATATAATTATGTAATACTTGGACAATTCTGAAAAACCTGCGTACAGTATGGTACGCCAATTGGCGTACCAAACACGTGACATATATAATATACAATACTTGAACAATCTTGAAAACCTTTGTACTGCATAGTACGCCAATTGGCGTACCAAACACGTGACATATATAATACAATACTTGAACAATCTTGAAAACCTTTGTACTGTATATAGTACGCCAATTCGCGTACCAAACACGTCACATATAGTTATGTAATACTTGGACAATTCTGAAAAACCTACGTACAGTATGGTACGCCAATTGGCGTACCAAACACGTGACATATATAATATACAATACTTGAACAATCTTGAAAACCTTTGTACTGCATAGTACGCCAATTGGCGTACCAAACACGTTACATATAATTATGTAATACTTGGACAATTCTGAAAACCTGCGTACAGTATGGTACGCCAATTGGCGTACCAAACACGTGACATATATAATATACAATACTTGAACAATCTTGAAAACCTTTGTACTTCATAGTACGCCAATTGGCGTACCAAACACGTTACATAGTTATGTAATACTTGGCCAATTCTGAAAAAACCTGCCTACAGTATGGTACGCCAATTGGTGTATCAAACACGTGACATATATAATAATTATACAATACTTGAACAATCTTGAAAACCTTTGTACTGCATAGTACGCCAATTGGCGTACCAAACACGTCACATATAGTTATGTAATACTTGGACAAATCTGAAAAACCTGCGTACAGTATGGTACGCCAATTGGCGTATCAAACACGTGACATATATAATAATTATACAATACTTGAACAATCTTGAAAACCTTTGTACTGCATAGTACGCCAATTGGCGTACCAAACACGTTACATATAGTTATGTAATACTTGGACAAATCTGAAAAACCTGCGTACAGTATGGTACGCCAATTAGCGTATCAAACACGTGACATATATAATAATTATACAATACTTGAACAATCTTGAAAACCTTTGTACTGCATAGTACGCCAATTGGCGTACCAAACACGTCACATATAGTTATGTAATACTTGGACAAATCTGAAAAACCTGTGTACAGTATGGTACGCCAATTGGCGTACCAAACACGTGACATATATATAATATACAATACTTGAACAATCTTGAAAACCTTTGTACTGCATAGTACGCCAATTGGCGTACCAAACACGTGACATATATAATACAATACTTGAACAATCTTGAAAACCTTTGTACTGCATAGTACGCCAATTGGCGTACCAAACACGTCACATAGAGTTATGTAATACTTGTAACCCTTGTAAGAGATATGATAAACTTCCCATTCTGTATTTAGATTTTAATAATTTTGTTATTTGCATTGTATTACATTGTATCATTCAATATTTCATTGCCGTTAGGTTGTAATAAACAAAAATGTTTCTGATCCTAATTTTAACGATTTAATTATGTTGTTTAATCGGTTGAGAAATTAAATATATGATGCATATCATTCTTACCTAGTAAATATAGTGTTTGTGTCCATGCTTTGTAATTGGTTTATTTTTTCAGTGCAAATTTTAAAAAGCGAAATTCTGGTGAACAGTCAAATGCATAAATATATTTTTTGGGTTTAAAATGATAATTGTTAAAACATTTTTTTAATTTACTGGTTAAAAGTGTGGGAACAGAAGTTCCAATAAAACCAAATTAGTTCCAATCGCGTTAAGTGTTTTCTCAATGAAGTGTACTGCTCCGTAATAGTCAGCACCCCAGAAAAAAACCTTTTTTTGGGGGGGGGGGGGTATTTTTGTTTTACTTTAGCGGTATCGTAGGAAATATAGCTTACATCATGTGACGTGCTCTAAACCAATCACAAGATCAGACAGAATATGGGGTGTTAAAATAACATTATTTTCTGTTTTGTAATCTTGCCATTCAACAAAACCTTACATGCATTAGACAGAATAAGTTATATTTTGAAACCTAAACTTTCTAACAGTATATTATTTTTTACACAAATGCAACTTTGTGTTTTAAGCCTTTATTTTACTATTTGTCTTGTTTTATTCCTTGAGAAAGTATCTTGCCATTTTGAAGATGCATGGGAAACTTGATTGCACAAAAAATTTGAATGCCGGTGTCGGCCGGAAGTTTGGGGCAATGATTTTGTTTTGTATTTTCGTATTATGAAAACCAAACAACAATATTTAAAAACAAATATTTTAACATGCGGGTTTATTTGCAGTTCATTCTTTTCCTCTTTGTTGTATTATGTACATTGTTATTCGATTTATTCTGTTCCATCAAGGTGCTATTCAAGAATTTACAGTGGTTTGCCACATTGCATTGAAATAAATGTTTTGAACAGATGATATCTGATTTAACTGCATCATTTTCTTTTGTATTACAGGGCAAAAGGGCATTAGTCAAGTGACTAATCAGATTAGTCATCACTTTGTATGACTAACTGCAAAAGTCGGATGACTAACCGATTAGTCATTTAAGACACTTTTATAATTGGTCAGAAGACTAACTTAAATTAGTCAAGTTTTGAATGACTAACTGCTAAAGTCAGATGACTAAGCAGTTAGTCTTGTGACCAATTTGAAAAGTGTCTTAAATGACTAACCTAAATTAGTCAAATTTGACTAAAATGTGACTAACTAATATTAGTCATATGGCTTATCGGACTAGTTTCAATTAGTCATTTAAGACACCATGCTGGACTAATTTTTATTAGTCAAAATGACTAACTAATGTTTACAGTGTAGCTAATTATACACATGTGAAGCATTATACGCAGTCCATGTATGTGATAAACATGTACAGTACATGACTTTGTATGTAACATCAGACAGCGACAAGCGCAAAAGAAAACTGCAATTCCTCAAACAAATCGTGAATATAACAACCAAGAAATACTAACTGGGGGTTCCCTGGATGATGTTCTCCTATGTAGGGAACATTAAAATCATGGCGAAGCCATGTTCACGGGTTAAACAAAATAGAAATCGAGAGGAAAATACTGGATTGCGTCTGTGTCAATGAACTTCTCGGAAAAGACCGAAAACATGTCACCAAAGCCGCCATCTACATATTACTACGCCAATGAATAGTTCAGCATAAACCATCTATCCAGACAATAATTATAAAGATTAGCCATTACATTGTAAAATTATTACATACTTTTTGGTTATAATAATTATGAAACACAGATACCGTTTATGAATCCAGTGAGTTTTAAAAGAAAACTTAGAACTACTTATTTAAATACAGTACACTATATGCAAACCGTCCTTGCAGGGGTCAGGTCAACTTCTGCCCAGATACAGGGAATGAGTAATAGACTCGTTTACCAATCCCCACAAATTCCCTGCTTTAAAACCATACGCCCTCGAATGGTCTAATGAAATTTAACCATAATGAGAATGGAATCAATACCGAAAGAGTTTTATACAAAGTAATAGATGAGAAATACTCAACATTTATATGTAATAAACCCAGAATACATAGACTATACCAATATAATTATAGACTTATACATCTCAGCCTATTTAAACATCATCTCTTCACTATAGAAATTCATACGTATTAAGATACATTGCACCGTAATAAGGTTTATGTAGTAAAACAACAGACCTACAAAACATTACACATTTGTGAAAATCACTATGCAATAGAATGTTTCAAGAAAGTACTTATTTCTGTAAAACACCTTTACTTATCAAAATAAACAAATTATACCCATACTGTGTTGGAAAATACCAACAACAATTTGTTGAGTACAAAACAATTTCACTTTAGTTTCACCAAAGTATAATTTTAAACATATGACATACCTATGTCTTTGAAAATATAAATAGATCACACATTTAGACCTTTACCTGGATCTGCACCTGGATCCTACATAATTGAATAAGTGACTCAGTAACTAATTAGATCATTAATTAAATGTGTCATATGATATAGAGAGATGATAAAGGTGGTATTAACCGTGTCCCACAACACAATTGTGAAGTGAGCAATCCCTTTCTCTCCAACACTCACAATACAAAATATGAGTCGCACAAAAAAATAATAACATGGCTTTAAATTAAACTTTCCCAGCAATTATCAAACAATTGCTCATCAATGTCATTAGACAATAAACTAAGTAATGGCATTTGGCCAAAGACCCAAACATCTCCTCTTCACCTTCAGACACCTGAACCGTTTCAGAACAATTGGCACAATGACTAGCTGTGCAACAGGTGAACTCTCTGGCCTATTACTAAAAACTTCCTCAAATGGTTCCTTGGGCTTCCCTGCTTTTAACAGTGCTTTGCCCTTTGGCAAAAATGTAGGTGTGGCTTTCAAATTATTGGGACTGATACCTGGAGGCAATAAACATGTTGTCACATCAGGGAATGCAGACAATTCCCTAGGTTTGCAAAACTGATTATCTTTCAAATCATCACAAAAATATGCAAATAAACTGGGCCCCTCATCAAGCCTCTCATGGACAACTAAACGATGGACAGAAACTTCAAAACTGTCATCACTGGGATGAACTAAACACTGTTCTGTCACTGGTACCTCACACGCCACTACTTCTTTAATCACAACAGGGTTAAAAGAAGGCTCAGAACTCTCATTTGCCACAAAAATCGTACTGGGATTGTCACCAACATCATGGATACCATTGAGTGAAAGTGAATTGTCAGGACTTTTTTCCTGCTTGTTTTCAACAAAGTTAAGCAAACACTCAAAACGATTATTGAGTGCCGTCTCTATGGTTTTTGCTACATCTCCAAATAGCTCATTATCAAAAGTGTGGTTTTGCTGTTCATCAACAGAACAAACCCTACTATCAGTTTCTGTAGGCCCATCAAAATTTACATCATCGCCCTTCAATAATAGGTTTGAAAACACATTGACAATAGTTTCTGCTAAGTGTTGGTGTGATTTTACAATAACGTCCGGCAAACTCATGGTTGGATAATTCTACATCAATATCAACAGCTATAGGCTTGTGCTAAAATATGGCAAGTATACATGTGTACATAAAAAATGACTTTTCAAAATACAGTACCAGACCTATTGTGGCCTATAATTTAATCTGTACACAAACAGATATAGTAAATGGTACTCAAATAAGTCTATACATGTCTAATATTATAGACAGAGGATATAAATAGTACACAGTACGTTCCAACTATTCGCATTCCAAGCAAAATATGGCCATTGCATACCGAACCATGCAAAAATATGGACAAGATGCCATGAAAGGACATAAAAACTAATTCACACCATCAAATGTCAGTTTTAAATATCACCTACAAAATAGCCAAATAACAGGTCTTACGAAACATTCATATGCGTGTACAAAATTTTGACTTTGAAAATAAGTGTTCAAGGTAAAAGTAGGCCAAAAGACTTAATTTGCATATACAAATAAGTACTAACAAATTGGACACTATAAAACGATCCAAACACAAAAGGCCACCTTTTTATTACTCAATCTGCCTACAGATTTACAAAATCGAACACTCAAACACGATCCAAACACAAGTAGGCTACCTGGCTTAATCTGCTTACAGCTAGATCTACACAAACTGGATACTCAAAGACTATCCAAATGTACTTAATACAGCAAGTCAAAATACAATCAAATTGTACACAGCACATGTGAAATGCCTGATAATAACCCCCCAAAAAAGAACCATCAATATACATGATTAACAATCATGTCAAAAATACAAGTACAAGTATGTATACACATCAATACATAAATTCCGTCTAAAAATAGTTCACTAACTAGAACACCACATTACTATAATATGTAATCAAATAGACAGGAAATATAAAAATCTACATAGTGCTGTATAAAACACGATGCAGGCAATCAATATATATCATCAGTTCTTGAAAGAAGGCTAACAGGAACATGATGCTCTACAATGTTGATTTATTATCCAAAGTTAAATGTTTCTCTTCACAGAAGTCACCAACGTCACCGTACCCAATCCTGTCTACGACGCCATTTCTGTAGGGATACCATTACGGTATATCATGGAGGATCAGTCCCCAAATTAATGTGGACGAGTACAGTAACAAAATGCAGGACTTGAAGACAATTATAAACTTAACAATCGCAGTTTATTCTTTGATAATCCGGGTAATTAACAGAATCCACGGAGAATAATCAGCACTAAGTTATATCATTGTTGACCTAATTCACAGTAGAGACTCAATGTAGAAACCCATGTAGAAAACTCCCAATATAGAAACGAAACCAAGTAGAAACAAACAAAAAAACATTGCCTGGAATGATACATAATAGTAAACGCAAGTAAATACACAGACAACAACATTGGCTACACGAGCACATAGCTAATTATACACATGTGAAGCATTATACGCAGTCCATGTATGTGATAAACATGTACAGTACATGACTTTGTATGTAAAATCAGACAACGACAAGCGCAAAAGAAAACTACAATTCCTCAAACAAATCGTGAATATAACAACCAAGAAATACTCACTGGGGGTTCCCTGGATGATGTTCTCCTGTGTAGGGAACATTAAAATCATGGCGAAGCCATGTTCACGGGTTAAACAAAATAGAAATCGAGAGGAAAATACTGGATTGCGTCTGTGTCAATGAACTTCTCGGAAAAGACCGAAAACAAGTCAGCAACTGCCCGCGTCACCAAAGCCGCCATCTACATATTACTACGCCAATGAATAGTTCAGCATAAACCATCTATCCAGACAATAATTATAAAGATTAGCCATTACATTGTAAAATTATTACATACTTTTTGGTTATAATAATTATGAAACACAGATACCGTTTATGAATCCAGTGAGTTTTAAAAGAAAACTTAGAACTACTTATTTAAATACAGTACACTATATGCAAACCGTCCTTGCAGGGGTCAGGTCAACTTCTGCCCAGATACAGGGAATGAGTAATAGACTCGTTTACCAATCCCCACATTAATATAATCATTTTTTAAATTGTTTTAATCCGTTAACTTGATAATTTAATAATTCATTTGACTGAGAAATATAAGTCAAGTATATTTCGTGGTATAGCTGATCTCACATTGAGGAAGAGGTATACATTTTGGCTGCTTCACTACAACTATGATCATTGAAATGAAACGTCAAACATAACATGATATCTACAGACTACTACAAAAAAGAACTTGTTTTCGGTCAAGTGATGTCTTATTACAGAATAAAATAGTTCTATACTTGACTTTTTATCATAGGTTTATTTTATAGCTTTAATTAGAAAACAATTATTTAACATTTTCATTTGACTATCGTGTTATTTAGTTTTACAGAACATATTTTATTCCGGATCCCTCTAAGGATAAGGAAAACGTTTCTCTAAAAGTATACAAAATATTGTTAGAAGTGTGGTTAATCAATAAATTACTGCCCAGAATTTTTTTTTATGGACCCACCATTATTTCATTTGGTGAATTATCAAATATTTACTGTGAAAACTTGCTTCACACGATAATAACAAACTATGCTTAAATTTGACAGGAGATCGTTGATCTGTATGATAAATTGCATAATCACAAATAAATAATGAACTAAACCGAACACCATTTGTGTGGACACAAATGAACATCCGTAGATAATTCATGTTGATCTTATGGAGATTGGATGCATCATCATGGATGCATGTGGTTTGTACATTACATTGAATTCATCGTCTTCAAGTCAGTTCTATTAATTTAAAGATATGTCGCCGTGTTTGGCTCAAGAGACCCCAAAAATAGAAATAAAAGGCGAAGGAATTTTGAAAAATAATATCGTTATTAAATTATAAAAGAAAAATAATTAAAAAAATAATTAATTAATTTAAAAAAAAAAATCGGAAACTGTATCAAAGTGATATTTGAAACGCATATGATTCTGATTGACCTGTCGCGCTGACCAATCAGAAGACTGTACACGCCTTAATTAATGCAAGCTGAGGATTAAAACGATTACCCAGCATTTTGTTAATTTGTATTTTTAATTAACTGTCACTTATCGTGGCATATTTTTTCCCTTCAATATCTGAAATGAACGCTTATAACTTTTTCAACATTTAGGACCTAAATCTATTTTTACCATCAAATCGGCCCAAACACGGGCGACATATCTTTAATGTGTTAATTGTCATGTTAACTTCGTGTTTGGGAACCAGTCAGTTATTTCTTAAAGGTTACCATTGATTTCTTGGGCAGGAATTAGCGTTAACGTTGTGTTCACTTTTAGTGATGCTGTGACACAGAGATCCTTTTGTGTTCTCAATGATAAATATGAACCTAAAAATACAATTAAACGGTACAATCAATCTTCACTTTATATCAAATTTATTTTCAATTTTGTTTAAACTGCTGAGAAGCATGGATATTTGGTTAAAAAATAAGTGTTTTCGTATAATTGCATTTCGTAGACCCTTTAAATAATAGTATTTTGTTTAAATATAGCCTACTTTGCATGGTGTAAAGTGATATCAAGTTGGTTTGCGGTGACAGGTATCAATCTAGGCTACATTCTGTCAGTGTGCTCTGACTGACTTCAGGATAAACTAGAGGTTAAGCTTTGATGAAAACGCTGACATGGGTTTCGGATGTAATATTGGGCACTAATGTCGCTAGTTCTTTGTTTAGTGTTAAGAAAGTTATGATATATTGAAAGTTGCATTGTGTGTTCCTTAGGGAGTCCAAGTAGTACTATCTCGTCCAAACGTAATTTTAGGCAAGATCCGATCGACAGGACGGGTGGGTAGATGCGACTGTGAGTGGGAGTTTCTGGGACAGTAAGTGGGTTTCGGCTACATGTAATACTTGGCAAAAAAAGAAACGCAAGTTGATAGGACGTATTTTTTTGAATGAAATAATTATACAACATAACCTGAACATTAAATTACAACTGATTAGTACGGTGTATGCCCTCCCTCTGCTGTGATGCACGCTTGGATGCGCCGGTGCATGGATTGAATCAGTCTCCTCAAAGTCACCTGGGGGAGGACGCGTCACTCTTCCATTAAAGCAGCGGCAAGTTCTTGAGCTGTTCTCAGCACCACAGGACGTAACCGGACGCGGCGATCGAGTTCATCCCACAAATGCTCGATGGGGTTTAGGTCTGGACTGAACGCGGGCCATGGCAGGAGGTCAATCTGGTGGTCTTCAAGATACTGGGTGATGACCCTTGCAGCATGAGGTCGCGCATTGTCCTGTTGAAACAAGGCTATGTTCGGATGTTGACCCAAAAATGGGCTCACTACAGGTTCCAAAATTTCATCACGGTATCTCTGGGCATTGAGGGTACCATCGATGACTATCAGTTCAGTATGGTAATTGGCTGTAATACCGGCCCATATCATAATACCGGGACCTCCCCACCTGTCCTGCTCCACGACATTACAGTCAAAGAGTCGCTCACCACGACGACGGTAAACTCGTACCCGTCCGTCATTGTTGCTTACGCGATATCGTGATTCATCCGAGAACAACACCTGGTTCCACATTCTCTGCGTCCAGTCACGGTGTTGGCGGGCCCATATCAACCTATGCCGACGACGATCTGGCATCAGTGGGAGACCTCTGTAAGGGCATCTACTCCGGAGTCCTACAGCACGAAGTCGATTTCTGACAGTCTGAGCACAAATCCTGTTGTTCGTCCGTCCAGGCGTCACCCTTGCGGTGGTTTCTGCGTTGCAGCGTCGATCACGGAGGTGCTGCAGAACGATGTAACGATCCTGAATGGGCGTCGTCACCCGCGGTCTACCACTTCTCGGACGATCTGCCACACTTCCAGTGTCTCTTACACGATGTCTGAGCCTGCTGATAGTCGATTCGTGCACTTGGAGATGTGCGGCCACATCCCTATACTGAGATGCCAGTATCAAGCATTCCAATTGCGCAGGCCCGGTCAAACTGACGTAGTCGCAGCATCGTCGTCCGCTGTCGATTTGAGGAGTGATTTCGGTTCCAGACTCCATAGACCATAGACTACCACAGGAACATCAACATTCTTATGCAAATTAGCCTTGTAAGCCACAATAAGTGATTAATTGACAATCCATTAAACTCCCATTGTGGTGGTTCAGTGAGGCATGACGCTCAGAAATGTCGTTGAAAATACAGGTGTCTACCATGGTATTAAAAATCGTTGTCATTAATAATGTGTGCTCAACATCTACACTTTAAAAAATACGTCCTATCAACTTGCGTTTCTTTTTTTGTCAAGCATATATTGGTAATTATTGGGACACTGAGTTCTTTGTTTAGTATTTATTTTACTATATATTGAAATCAACTTAAAACGCATGTAAACTGTAATCATTGTACACACAAATTTCATTGTTTGTCCCCTAGGCGTTTGAGACAATTTGTATGTGGATAAATGCAAAAGATGTAACGAATCAAATTAAATGTGTGCAACGATTCTCAAACGATTCAGACATACGAAAACAAAGAACATCGTATTGTAGAATCAACCCATGTGTGCAAACCATGCAGCTTGCGCTATTTACAAACATTACGTCGTCACGTAATCATACGAACGTGTACAGTCCCTATGGAAATTTCCTTTTCTGCAAAACCACCACTGACAAGAGTTGAATGACAACAGAGCATGCACTATTTTTATTACTATCGTAATAAAGGGTTTTGTGTTGGATGAGAAAGGACAGTACCACATTCTGCCCATAATTGGTAAATTCGAGCAATAAAATTTCGAAGTTTATATTGACTACATCAATATCTTCGCAGATTAGACTACAATGTTAATGAAATAATATTAACTGACGTAATGATGAGGTAATTGGTTTTGGAAACTAAGTGACATTATTGGCTTTCATAGGGTGCATCTTTTGTAATTATGCGAATGTGCTAAGTATGACAACTCGTGGATCGAGTTTTCCGTAGGTCGAGTTGTCACAAGGCTCGAATGCTGTCGTGGATCCTAGTTGTTTGTGTCGAGTTGTCACAAGGGTCGAGACGTCTTACCCCCGCAGCGTCACACTAAAATGTGAATAACATGTATTTACTGACGTTATGATGACGTACTTTGTTTTAGACACTAATTCACATTACAGGCTTTCATATGCTGCATGTTTTGTATTGATGTGATGATGCTAAGTCTGACATCATTCATCGAAATCTTTCACATGCTAAGGTGTTCGTGTCAACTTCCGGTTCAATCAAATTATCATCGATGATGTCAATCATATTTTGCAAAGGTGTATCATTTTTTATTATAACAATATCAATTTCATATTCAAAATACCTATAAATTTTGCGTTAGAATATGTTGAATTTGAACTTCCTGATTAGACAGGAAGTAAAGGTCAGATCAGGTGATTTGAAGGTCATATATACAACATAATAAAACTTCCTCATGATCATAAACAAATCACGTTAGTACCTGATTTGGTTCTAAGATTGGAAAATAATCCCTTTTTAAAAATGCCGCTAGTCACTTTATTCACAGAAGTCATATTCAAATTCCCTATGTTTTTTTTAGATAAAAAAATATTATTTTCCTAAACCCACCACCAGAGGGCGCTGTGATAGGTGATGACGTCATCAGTCACATTTTTGAAAAAGGTCACATGTCAATAGTAATTTCGTCCACGGAAGGCACGCCCAAATACCATATCATGTTCGCTGCAGACCCTATAAAAGTGCTTCAGAATATTTTTTTCGACCGGAAGGAGAGGTCAGATTGGGTCATGTCTGTGTACGAAATGTCACATAATTCAATATCTATAAGATGATGCAAAGATTATGCAAAAATTGTGTAAATATCTTTTGTGGTTCATGAGATATGCTTTTTTGAAATATTAAAATTGGATTTTAGTGTATTTCGATATTTGATGACGTCACCATGACGTCACAACTTTACCTAAAACTATGTCATAAATATATTGACAACTACATTATATGGTCTAAGTATGTGTCAAGTTTAAAAGGCTCTGTGAACTTTGGAACTATGTTTTTTATGTTCGATAAATCTCATCGAGAAGAAGAAGCAGAATAAAAATTAAAAAAATTTCAAGAGGTGTTCGCACTGTCGCACAAACACCTAACTAATCGAACAAAAACAATAGGCTTTCGGCGCCAGGCCGAAACCCTAATTCAGGCCAGAGTACACCGACCAAAACGTTGAGTTTATAAACTCACAGGTTCTTCACAACATTGTGTTGTCACAAACCTACTCTATTTGATAATATTGTTATCGTTAATATACTTATCGTCTCGGACATGCCTAATCTTGATTAAAGCCTTAAGCAATCGACTTTACCAATAATAATGGCTCGAAACCACTGCTGACCAAATGAAGTGATTTTAAGCTGGAAGGTGGACGTTTCGTGCTAATTGATTGGTTTTTCTTGGCCGTGTGAATGACTTTCCGCAATATTGAAATGTTTAGTTCGGATTACAAACTAGATTACATGCACGATGTTTAATGTTGCATGTTGTAATGTATCTTGATCCAAAGAAAGTAGTTATAGGCCTGTACTCGTAAAAGTAGTATTGCCAACATTGCTATTGTTGCATTTTCACTTTCAATCAAATGTTGAACATTTCACTTTCAACTTCTTGATCTCGTATTAGTAAAGTGCCACTAAGCAGATACTTTTTCTAAGCATTTTTGAACGAACAAGCAGCCAAATTGTACAAAAGGTTTGTATGAAAGTTCGGCTGGTAACCAACAGAACCTGCTTAGCGAGTTTTTCTGCTATGAAATTGGCCCAGTATTACACTGACATGGTTATGCATTTATACTGAATCCACTGCCGCCATGTTGCTAGTCTCCTAAACCACACATTACAATGTTTACATGAAGCATGATATGCCAGTTTGTACACACGTATTAGGTACTTGTAAACGTGGATGCATAGTGGCTTCTGTTACTTGAGCCAATCAACCGAGTCATTAAGTATAATAGAGATTAGTTGATGTATTCACAGTTACGATGTAATCCTTAATAATTATAAATTTTTAAACATGGGGGCGCTATAACCATTTCCTGACTTGCTTCACTCCACGTTTACCCCTATCTTTATCGATAGGTTTTATATTTATATTTCTTTAACCAGCATATAATTTTAGTACCAGCCCCATGGCCATTTCAATTCAAAGAAACGCCGTTTTTAGAGGTAGAGAACGTCCTCCTAGGTCGCTTCACCTGAGTAATCAAACATAAACGATAACGTGTTTACGTTAGACGGATGATATTGGTTCCATTGGGAGTTATATTGATGCAAACCGGAAATTACATTGCGGGCGGGGGTCGCCATGAGGATTGATTTGTACAGAAGGACAGTTTAAAACGGTATGCGTGCCTGTTATGTTCCGTATACATTATGAACACAACGCCTTAATACCTATTGCGTTAGGTCACAAAGGTTGACTAGACCCGCGCATGTTTTATTATCATTATTATTATTTAAATTAATTTATATTTTTTGCTATTAAACGATGTCCAATTGCAGCCAGAATTGCTGGATTGATTGGAATTCTGCTGTGCTGTGACTTTTTGACACATGGGTATAAACGTTTGCCCGATTTGTGAGGCCTCTGTTAGCCATCATATTAACTTTTGTGTACGGGAAATTTCAAAATGGACGTAGTCCATGATCCATGGGCCATCTGGAGTGGCAAACATTTATTTATCTATTTTGTTTGCTAAAAATAAGTATGCAGATATACAATTCAATTCAATTCAATAATGGTTTAATATATATTTACAAATCGCGGCATCTGCCGAATTGCAAGTAAATTTACAGTAATATATTTAAGAAAATACTATTACATAACACAAAAAAATTACACAAGCAGAACTGAAATTGCACATACCAGAAGAGTAGTTTTTAGAAAATTTAAATAATTTCACCACAAAAAGACAAAAGAAGGATGTCAATAAATGTGCAGTTAAATTAAAAATAAAATAGTTAAGAAAAGGAGGGTATCATCAGCTATTGGTAAAAATACGAACAAGGTATTGCAAGGTACACAATAACTGTACATGATAGCAATTATGAACGAGCAGTTTCAGTTTCAGAGGTTTTCCGTCACTATATATCTTTAAGTTATCAGCTTTTTACTTTCTTAGCATTGCACATTAACACACACTGTTTTATATTTTAAAAAAACCTTTGTTCTTCATTGTTAATCATGTGTCAGGATGATTGATAAGTGTACCAACTTTAAAGTCCGGTTAGAACGTGAAATTTGCATTCAATCTGTGTGGCGGGTTTTTCCCCCTCTCTCTCCGTCTGCGAGTGAGGCAAGAGGGAGGAAAGTGATTTATTTGATATTATTCTAATGCGCTTCCGACACAATCAAAATCTCTGTCAGCGAGCGGTTACCGGCAGCAATTTACGTGGGCTTGTTTAGTGGAAATATACCCCCAGGATATACATTATAAACTTATATGATTATTAAAATGGGGAATTCTCTTACAATAGCTTAACAAACACAGGTAAATAAAGAAGTATTTGACAGCTTCTATTTTAAATATTACAATGGGGTATGTATAATTTATTCATGGTCCAGGGAATAATTAGATAACTTGAAACATTTAATGAATTCTGAAATAAATAACTACAAGTGCAAGTACATGTATATATACGTTAAACAAATTGTTCATGTGTATGTGTTTTCCACAGAAAGTATGAACACATCTCATACAGACAAGTCATCAGATGGTGGTAAGGATTTCTAGGGAGACATAACCGTGTCCCCCTTTATTCATGCTTTATATATGCACAAAGCGAGGACAATGTACCCTGACCCTGATGGCAACTATGAGGGCTTCAGATTTGATTGTAAATACATTACAAAGTTTACAAGAGAGTATTTTTGTTTACATGTAAATTTAACTGGTTCTTTATTTTTCACTATTGTTAATTAACCTGAAAAGAAACTGTTGAACTTCCAAAGTAACTCTAATGACAGCTTCCATTTAAATAAGCAAATTTTAAAATAATTTATTTATTTATTTTAATTAAAAACAGAATACATGGCATATATGTAGTTACTCCATCAACTACTAAAAAACGTTGAATATTTGTCTCACATGTAGCTTGTTTCACCAGTTAGTGTAATTCTTAATTGAACAACCCTTAAAAAACAGTATTCCAAATCAGAGCAACAGCGGTTATCTTGGTTTTATTTAATACACAAGTCTATGAGAGTCAAAATGAGGCTGATGTCCAAATAGACTGGCGACTTTCTTATTGTGAACAATGTACATGGAGTTCATATGATCAAGGAATGCATAGCTGCAGAATCTGTTATCTCACTATAAAAATTACTAAACTAAGCACAAAGATATTGAATATGATATGGGAGGTTGCAAGTTCAAATTTCAAGAAGGGTATTCCATTTTCCCCATGTAAAAAGCTACATCAAATGCTTCTAAATTCGGAATCAGTGACATTTCTGTTATTAATAAGATTATTACGTTTGCAGAATACAACCCCTCTTTTAACCATACTTTAAACTAAATAAGCTTTAAAATAATGTTTATTTTTATAATCTGACAATAACCAATAATTATTGTACTTACCATTTATGCCTGTTCACAACATGTATCATATATTTTGTATCTGCATAATTGTGTGTGAGCAGCAAAATCATTTCCTTTTGACAATCCAGATAGTACCATTTTTAGTACCAATTTCCGCAGAATGAACCGCCGAGGTTTGTTGATCAATTAGTTTGTGATCAATAAAGGACTCATGGTCGCATAAGGCCAACCAAAAAGTGTTTTGTTTTTTGTTTTTTTGCCAACCAGTGAAATACGTAATATATGAATACGTGGTTACTGCAACCAGACCAGATTCCCCGCACACAAATGGTAGTGGCTAAGAGAGGCCACACAAATCAGGCACCAATACAGAAAATTCGGCAGTCGTTTATATCAAGGCACCATTTGAAATGACGGACCAGGTTGTCACCACGGACTTTACCATGTATGGAACTGTAGAGAAAATCCGCAGACAAGTGCACGATTTTGATTCCAAAATAGAAACCGGGGTAAGAAGCTGTTTGATTAAAAACCTCAAGAAACCTATTCCCAGTTTCATAAAAAATTAGGCGTTTGCTGTCTACAAAGGCAGCAGAGCAGCTCATCCACGCTTTCATCACCTCTAGACTTGACTTTTGTAATAGCTTGCTTGTTGGTCTTCCTCAGAATACACTGCGTCGTTTACAATCAGTACAAAACGCTGCAGCGCGTCTCTTGGCAGGTACCAAGATATCAAATCATATAACTCCCATCCTGTACAAACTTCACTGGCTACCAATTAATCAGCGTATTCGTTTCAAAATAATCCTTGTAACATTCAAGGCACTACATGGTTTTGCTCCACTCTATATTCAGGACATGCTGAGGCCCCGCACTGTCAGACCAGGTTTAAGGTTGACCAACAACATGCTCTTTGTTCCCCAGACTCGCTTAGTCAGTTACGGGGACAGGGCATTTTCCTGTATCGCACCTAGGCTGTGGAACTCCCTACCAGAAGACCTCAAGGAAAAACTAAATATCTCTCTCTCTTTCAGCAGCGAATCAAAACATATCTGTTTACACGTGCTTTTACATCTATTTGAGAATTTTCATTTCCTTTTAGACCGGCGCCTTTGAATGTTTTACAGAGTAAGTGCGCCTTACAAATGCTGTGATAGTATTATTATTATTATAAAAGTTTGAGGCTTTTCCCTGCCAGTAAGATACCGTGGTCAGGAGAAAACATGCATGCAAGGTCTTCGTAGCTAGTGGCCATATCGCAGGAGAATGCCCCGAAGAGGCCGATGCTTTGTCTGAGGTAGTCTTAACCACAGAACATCTTGGCACGATGAAGACCATAGAGAGACCGACTCAGAAGACCAAGAAGTCGTCGTTAGAATTTCACCTGTGAAAGTATTGGCAGATCCAGACAACAAAGAAGCCAAACTATAGTGATGCCGACAACGAGGAAAAAGAGCACAAATTACCAACACCAACAGACTGGTTTTTGGGACGCAGCAGTGAGAACGAAGACAATGAAGAAGGAAATCGCCGGAAGAGAACAAGGGGACCAGCCCTAACAGCAAAATATCTAGAGACGACAGACACGAGGAAGAATCAGACATGGAACATGAACACATCCAACATCCTGAACAAGAAGATACACCACTAGAACACCAAGTCAGACAACAAGATTACACACGACGACCAGAACACCTCATCACACCTAAGAGACAACACGTACACCTCATCACACCCAAGAGACAACAAGAACACCAAATCACACATAAGAGACAACAAGAACACCTCATCACACCTAAGAGACAAGAACACCTCATCACACCCAAGAGACAACAAGAATACCTCATCACAGGCCTCACATCATCACACCCAAGAGACAACAAAAACACCTCATCACACCTAAGAGACAACAAGAACACCTCATCACACCCAAGAGACAACAAGAACACCTCATCACACCCAAGAGACAACAAGAACACCTCATCACACCTGAGAGACAACAACACATCATCACACCCAAGAGACAACAAAAACACCTCATCACACCTAAGAGAGAACAAGAACACCTCATCACACCCAAGAGACAACAAGAACACCAAATCACACCTAAGAGAGAACAAGAACACCTCATCACACATAAGAGACAACAAGAACACCTCATCACACCCAAGAGACAACAAGTACACCTCATCACACCCAAGAGACAACAAGAACACCAAATCACACATAAGAGACAACAAGAACACCTTATCACACCTGAGAGACAAGAACACCTCATCACACCCAAGAGACAACAAGAACACCTCATCACACCCAAAAGACAACCAAAACACCTCATCACACCCAAGAGACAACAAGTACACCTCATCACACCCAAGAGACAACAAGAACACCAAATCACACCCAAGAGACAACAAGAACACCAAATCACACCCAAGAGACAACAAGAACACCAAATCACACCCAAGAGACAACAAGAACACAAAATCACACCCAAGAGACAACAGGAATACCTCATCTCACCCAAGAGACAACAAGAACACCTCATCACACCCAAGAGACAACAAGAACACCTCATCACACCCAAGAGACAACAAGAACACCTCATCACACCTAAGAGACAACAAGAACACCTCATCACACCTGAGAGACAACAACACATCATCACACCCAAGAGACAACAAAAACACCTCATCACACCTAAGAGACAACAAGAACACCTCATCACACCTGAGAGACAACAACACATCATCACACCCAAGAGACAACAAAAACACCTCATCACACCTAAGAGAGAACAAGAACACCTCATCACACATGGAGTGTCGTGGCCGAGCGGTCTAGCGCACCGAACTCAAGTTCTGGTGTTGCCAGCAGCAGGGTGTGGGTTCGAGCCCCGGTCGTGACACTTGTATCCTTGAGCAAGGTACTTAACCATAATTGCTTCGTCCTTCGGATGGGACGTAAAGCCGTAGGTCCCGTGTGTTGTATAATGCACGAAAAGTGGATTGTCGTGGCCGAGTGGTCTAGCGCACTGAACTCAAGTTCTGGTGTTGCCAGCAGCAGAGTGTGGGTTCGAGCCCCGGCCGTGACACCTGTGTCCTTGAGCAAGACACTTAACCATAATTGCTTCTCACCACCCAGGGGTTAAATGGGTACCTGTGAAGGCAGAGATGGTTTGCTCTCTATGCGCTAGAAATGGCAGCAATTGAGCTGTATACTCCCCAGGGAGCTGAGATGGTTTCAGGAATGATTTATGAGCCTTATGAGCCTTATGAGCCTTATGAGCAGGGATAATAATATAATGCGCCTTGAGCGCCACTTAGTTGGTGGATACGTGCGCTATATAAATCTATACATTATTATTATTATTATTATTATTATTATTATTATTATTATTATTATTATTATTATTATTATTATTATTATTATAAGAGACAACAAGAACACCTCATCACACCCAAGAGACAACAAGTACACCTCATCACACCCAAGAGACAACAAGAACACCAAATCACACATAAGAGACAACAAGAACACCTTATCACACCTGAGAGACAAGAACACCTCATCACACCCAAGAGACAACAAGAACACCTCATCACACCCAAGAGACAACAAGAACACCTCATCACACCCAAGAGACAACAAGAACACCTCATCACACCCAAGAGACAACAAGAACACCTCATCACACCCAAGAGACAACAAGAACACCAAATCACACCCAAGAGACAACAAGAACACCAAATCACACCCAAGAGACAACAAGAACACCAAATCACACCCAAGAGACAACAAGAACACAAAATCACACCCAAGAGACAACAGGAATACCTCATCTCACCCAAGAGACAACAAGAACACCTCATCACACCTAAGAGACATCAGCTACACCTCATCACACCCAAGAGACAACAAGAACACCAAATCACACCCAAGAGACAACAAGAACACCAAACCAAATCACACCTGAGAGACAACAACACATCATCACACCCAAGAGACAACAAAAACACCTCATCACACCTAAGAGAGAACAAGAACACCTCATCACACCCAAGAGACAACAAGAACACCTCATCACACCTAAGAGAGAACAAGAACACCTCATCACACCTAAGAGACAACACGTACACCTCATCACACCCAAGAGACAACAAGAACACCAAATCACACATAAGAGACAACAAAAACACCTCATCACACCTAAGAGAGAACAAGAACACCTCATCACACCCAAGAGACAACAAGAATACCTCATCACACCCAAAAGACAACAAAAACACATCATCACACCCAAGAGACAAAAAGTACACCTCATCACACCCAAGAGACAACAAGAACACCTCATCACACCCAAGAGACAACAAGAACACCTCATCACACCCAAGAGACAACAGGAATACCTCATCTCACCCAAGAGACAACAAGAACACCTCATCACACCCAAGAGACAACAAGAACACCTCATCACACCCAAGAGACAACAAGAACACCTCATCACACCCAAGAGACAACAAGAACACCAAATCACACCCAAGAGACAACAAGAACACCTCATCACACCTGAGAGACAACAACACCTCATCACACCCAAGAGACAACAAGAACACCTCATCACACCCAAGAGACAACAAGAACACCAAATCACACCCAAGAGACAACAAGAACACCTCATCACACCCAAGAGACAACAAGAACACCTCATCACACCCAAGAGACAACAAGAACACCTCATCACACCCAAGAGACAACAAGAACACCTCATCACACCTAAGAGACAACAAGAACACCTCATCACACCTAAGAGACAACAAGAACACCAAATCACACCCAAGAGACAACAAGAACACCTCATCACACCCAAGAGACAACAAGAACACCAAATCACACCCAAGAGACAACAAGAACACCAAATCACACCCAAGAGACAACAAGAACACCTCATCACACCTGAGAGACAACAAGAACACCAAATCACATCTAAGAGACAACAAGAACACCTCATCACACCCAAGAGACAACAAGTGCACCTCATCACACCCAAGAGACAACATGAATACCAAATCACACCCAAGAGACAACAAGAACACCTCATCACACCCAAGAGACAACAGGAATACCTCATCTCACCCAAGAGACAACAAGAACACCTCATCACACCTAAGAGACAACAAGAACACCTCATCACACCCAAGAGACAACAAGAACACCTCATCACACCCAAGAGACAACAAGAACACCTCATCACACCCAAGAGACAACAAGAACACCTCATCACACCTGAGAGACAACAACACCTCATCACACCCAAGAGACAACAAAAACACCTCATCACACCTAAGAGACAACAAGAACACCTCATCACACCTAAGAGACAACAAGAACACCTCATCACACCCAAGAGACAACAAGAACACCTCATCACACCCAAGAGACAACAAGAACACCTCATCACACCCAAGAGACAACAAGAACACCTCATCACACCCAAGAGACAACAAGAACACCAAATCACACCTAAAAGCCGACAAGAAGACACTACACGACAACAAGAACAGAAAAAGGCATCAGAAACCAGAACTGAGAAAATACATGATACATCACAAAACATCCATAAGCCCAAAGGAGGAAAGGAAGAAGTAGGATCAGTAGAAGACGACTCGGCTGGTGATGGGGAAGAAACAGAGCAGGGAGGTTTCGTCCTATACAACAGAGGTGGAGTACAGAAGATAAACCAAGCCAGTCCAGACAACCCAGCCAAAGCACACAACGAGCAAGGGGAATAGGAAGAACTACCGGAAAAGAATAATATACGGAAAAGAATAATATGCTCTCATAATTAACATGAACTGGTTTAAACTGCTATTTTTATGACCTGTTTGTCCATTGCTTGTCTAAATGTTAAAGGAATGATTTAAAAAGAAATGTCTTATTTAGTCTTATTTTTCTACAGGAGACACAGTGAATTCAATGATGAATCAGAGTGGCGCAACCAGTGGCAAGGTAAAATGTATTTCAGTCACGGAAATCGACAGTCTAGGGGGGTAGCCATTCTTTTTCAGACAAGGTTAGTCTCAATATTTCCAACATCTTCTTGGCGAGTCCAGTCATCGCAAATTCACAGATAATCACAAAACAACATCAATATTAATATATACAGTCGCTATATAGAGTTCATCCAGTGTAAGACACATCTTTCAGCTTCATAGTTGTACACTGCTGGGTCAGATACTGTGCATGGTAATTCAAGTAGAGGACATCGCATCAGGTGGGCCATAGTTTGAGGCTCTCCGCAATCGCAGCATATGGCACTCTTTGGTATTTGGCCCAACTTATACCTAGTGTCTCTGCATCTGCAAGTTCCTGATCTGAGACGATTGAGGCATTTCCATTTCATCCACCCACTGTCTGTGCCAGCTGGTAGGTCCTCAGATATAGTAAGTTCCATTGTGGTATCGAGTGGGTGCCTCTCAAGTATTTCCGCCCACATGGTAGTCCGAATCTCTATGGTGTTGGTGGTGACTAATGGCAGAACATGATGAAGGAAAGCTTTCCTAGAGGCTAGTCTAGGTTTGGCTGGCTGGTAGTTGTAGAGTAGGTGTCTCACATCTGTAGTTTGTCTGCCTCGTTCTTTCATGCTGATGACAGATCTTCTGATATCTGGAGGAGCAATACCCGCAAGGATCTAATAGCTTCTCAATGTTGGTAGATCTGAGGCAACCAGTAATCATCCTGCAAGTGCTGTTGAGGGCTGTTGCAAGCTTAGGTGTGTGTGCTGATCTACTCCAAACTGGGCTGGCATATTCTGCAGCAGAATAGCACAGAGCTAGGGCAGTTCTCTTAAGCATCTGGGGGTGAGCACCCCATGTAGTACCCGTAAGCTGGCTAACAATGTTGTTTCTGGCACAGACTTTCGACTTGGTCTTCTCTATGTGGACCTTATACCTATACCAGGGTCCTATCCAGGGTGACACCTAGGTAGACTGGGTACTCACAGAACTCTAAAGGGGCACCATCCAACATTATTACAAGTGAGGAGGGAAGATGGATTAAAACCCAAATGGTCTGGGGTGATAATACATTTTATATTGCTTCTGTTTATGCTCCATATCAGATCTGTGATCGCACCAATTTCTTTTACAATCTAAGCGATAAACTAACTGGTTTGGACAACTGGATTGTTCGAGGAGATTTTAATTGTAATCTTGACAATAAAACAATTAAGGATGCTAGTAAAATTGTTTTAACCAACATATTGCAAGAGAAAGACCTTATAAATTTATGGCGTACTATTCACCCTGATAAAGAAGGGTATACACATTTTCACAAATGTTGTATCCAAGCTACTAGAATTGATTATATTTTTGTCTCTAATAATCTCATTAATAATGTTAACGATGTTTCGTGATATCATTTTGAAGTATAATTTAAATTACCATGTTTACGCTGATGACACGCAGCTTTACATTACTTTTAAATCCTCTCAAGAACCTGCCGATTCCTGCATTACAACACTGGAGAAATGTATTCAAGAGATTCGAAGTTGGATGAGACAAAACTTCCTGAAATTGAACGATGAAAAAACAGAATTTGTTCTATTTGGATCACGTCAGCAATTGTCTAAAGTTTCTCTTCCATTTATTACAATTGGTGACTCGCAGATAACCCCCTCATTACATGCATGTAATTTGGGTGTTATATTTGACTCGACAATGACTTTAAAACCACATATCTCCAACATTGTTCGCATATCATCATTTCATATCAGAAATATAAGCCGAATTAGGAAATACTTGAATAAAAGTGCTGCTGAACAAATTATACATGCATTTGTCACATCACGGCTCGATAACGGGAATGCTCTCCTTTACAGTCTTCCGCAGAATCAAATATCTCGTCTTCAGCACATACAAAACACAGCAGCTCGTGTTGTGACTTTGTCCAGAAAGTCATGCCATATCACGCCAATCTTGAAAGAACTGCACTGGCTTCCTGTTTCACAGAGAATTTTTTTTAAACTTATGCTAATTGTTCACAAATCTTTTAATAACATTGCTCCAATTTATATTTCTGAACTACTTAAAGTCTACACTCCATCACGCAATTTGCGCTCCAGCAACATGTCACTCCTCAAGGAACCAACTTCAAAACGGAACTGGGGTGATAGGTCGTTTTCTGTCGCAGCTCCGAGACTCTGGAATCATCTTCCAACTAAACTCAAATCTTGTCATAGTATAACCAGATTCAAGTCGATGCTTAAAACTCATCTTATGTCACAACTCTTCAAAGATGATGTATATTTGTAATTGCATTGTAGGTACATGTATCTCGGTACATAATTTGTTTTCCCTATGCTATCATTGTATATTGTTTGTATTCATGTTTGTTCTTTGTTTCCGCGCCTTGAGCGCCCAGCAGGGTGGATATGTGGGCGCTAAAAATCTGTATTATTATTATTATTATTATTATTCATGCGGGTTTTCAGATCATCAAGTTATTGGTCTTAAACTTGATGATATTGACACTCCTCATGGTCAAGGCCGGTGGTTTTGCAACAATTCTCTCCTAGAAGAACCAAAATGCAATTTTCGTATTACTAATCTTTGGAATTTTTGGAGATCTCAAAAACTAAATTAGGCCTATAATTCCCTCTCTATGGTGGGAAATTGGCAAATTCCGCTTAACTCCGGGGACAGGTTCAAAAAGAATCACACGGAGTCAGTACGTGTACTGTAGCTGCAGTACGGGTGACATTTAAAAAAATTAATACAAAAAATAGTGAAGTTGACTTCTATTAGGCTTGAAACTGTTTGACAACATTCATGAATGTCCTTGGGGAGTATTCCAATGTTGAACTAGCATCGCTTCTATATACAACCAACTATATGCTTACATTCCAAGTATCAACATATTTGTCTTTAGAAGCCACTCCCACTTTTTACCACTTGCTATAGAAGCCCATACACACTATACTAAGTAAGCACTTCATGAATATTTATTAGAGTCAATGATGAGATAAAACAGAACACTACAATTACAGCCCTGAAGGCTGTACAGGGTCTGTTTATTAGTGAGATTGTCAAGCAAAGCTAATTGGGCACTCAATCACCTTACAGACCAAGACTGCATACTGGATACAGCAGATAAGTGAATAAACATGTGGTATATTGGCTAAAACAAAAATGGGGAGTAGTATTTTCTAAGTTGATCCCTTGAACTGATTTGAAATGCAATGGAATAGGCTTATCTGGAAGGATGGGGTAAATGATTTTTTTTTTGAGCGAGTTATGCACTAATTAGTGGTTTTGCTTAAGACAGCTACAGTACACGTGCTTTCCCGGAGGGTTTTAAAAGAAACTATCCAGGAATACGGCAAAGAAAAAGCACATTCTCGCAAAGAGTTACAGAAACGTTACGAAGTTTTAATTAAGAACACTGATAATAGTAAAGTAGAAGAGATTAAAGAGGTTGAATCCCAACTTAAACAATATGAAATTAATGAATGGAAGAAAGCCCAGGTTAGAACTCATAACACTAAAAAAGAAGAGGTTGAGAAAGCTTCGAAATATTTTCTCAATCTGGAAAAACAACAGATTCAGAGTTGTAAAATTTCTAAACTTCTTAATCATGAAGGAATCTTTGTCGACCAGCCGGATACAATGCTTAACAATTCCAATGATTTTTACAGAAATTTGTACAATTCAGAGAATTTATCAAAAACCCATTTAGATGAAATTTTGTCCAACATTGATACTAAAATTATTTCTGACAACATCCTTGAAGATTTGGATAGAGATATTACAGAAGAAGAGATTAAAAATGCTCTTTTTCAAATGAACAAAAATAAGAAGTCCTGGTATAGATGGCCTGACGGTAGAATTCTATCAAACTTTTTGGCACATTCTTAAAGAGGACATTCTGGAAGTTTACAACAATTGTTTCATTAAAGGTTTTTAGAAAATTAGAAAAGAACAGAATGAGTTATGACAAATTCAAATCTGTGTATACTAGGAATAACGCTCTGTGCTCCATTAATGAAGAAAATCAACTAGAATTCAGTTACTGATATTTATTTCCTTTCATGACACTTTAATTTTAATTGTAAATAGCTTTTGTATATAATTATTGTATTATGTCCCCTTTATGTATATATTTTGTATATATTAATATATTTGATTAATTAATTTGTAAGCTATGGTGGTATATTTTAGTCATATTGAATGTGATGTTGATTATATTGTATGTTTTCAGAGTATGAACGAACGAACGAACGAACGAACGAACGAACGAACGAACGAACGAACGACTTTTTTTACTTTTCCAAGATAATACTTTATTTACTTCTCAATATTTACATATTTACAGAAATAAAAAAATTAAACGGAAAACATTACATTTGTGAACAGAGTACATAGAAAAACCGGTAAATTAGTGATGAATACATAGAATTACACCAGAATCAGTAATATCATGAGAAATTTAAGCTAACGTGAAATATAGTACATTCTTATATTTTCCATGATAAAAAATGGTCGGAAAGATTGAAAAGGGTGTTGTTCGGACCCCATTTTTGGAGAAAAGGGTGATGATTATTCTTCAGTTGAAAATATATGTATTCTATAATAATTTTAATCTTGATACGGTATTTCCATACTTCTAGGGGATTTTTTAAATTAGCATTAACACATACAACCAATACACAGTAGATTTCAAACTGACAATTAAATAATTGGATAGATTAACATTCTCTCTCGGTCAGCCCCTGCCGTGGTGGATCAAGCCCCAGTAAATTTCAAAAATCAAGTTGGAGGTTAGGCAATAGTTGTTTTATGAGTCGGTGAAGCAGATTTAGAGCGGGTTGAATTGAATGACATTTAAAAAAAGAGGTGTAATAGTGTTCTTGTTGTAGATGGGCCGCACCAGCCGCATGTTTTGGGGATAGTGTTATCGATGTGATGAAGAACTTCCTGTGAGGGTAGAATTTTATGAAGTAGTCTGTATTGCACGTCTCCTTCTTTTTTGGATGTAGGGAGTTTGTAGATGTTTTTCCATGGGATTGTTGTTTGTGGTTGTAAAATGTCTTTGTGCCAGGGAGTGTGTGGTTTTTCTGGTAGATTATTGAGTTTTGTGTTGAATATGGTATACAGGAGTTTAGGTGAAACGTCGGTCATGCTGATACTGTCATTGATATAAATGTCTGGTATTGGGTCTTCTGATTGAATGTAGTTCGTGATTGTTTTGCTATGAAATTTGATTGCGCTTTTGAAGTTGAAAAGTTTGGGGAAGATTTCGTTAAGGGTTCTTCTGATGGTAGATAGCTCGATTTCTAGAGCTCTGAAAGAAAGTGGGCGGTAATCCTGCCCGTTCATCAAGTTGAATATCTTTGGCTTAGAGCCACGACCCGTCGCTGTCAAGGAGTTGACCTAATAATGTTATACCGAAACGACAGGAGTCGACCGGAGAGACAAAAATTGTTTCTATGACTACTCAAGAAAATACTATTGATAGGCAGTTTTCTTATGTAGTCAATGGATTCAGGTGGTATGCTCGTGGTGGCTTTAGAAGTGACCCATGCATTGAGAACTTCTGCATGAAAAACAGGGAGACTGGTGAAAAATGTTGGTTCCAGATGTGTATATAATAATTGAACATCAAGACCTAGATTACAGTAACTGTGAAAATAATGAACAAGAAAGAAATAGGCAGGATGATTATTTTTACATAATAAGTGTTGGAGTAAAGCAAATCTATATGCAAACACACGAACCTTCAGACAAACCAATCTCATGCCTCCCTTTTCAGGAGACTGGAACATGACTTGCTTGTTCAGCCAGTGGCGTTTTTGTGACCAGACAAAGGTGATGAGAATTTCTTGGAGTTCAACTAAAACGTGTTCTGGTGGGGGCAAGACGGCGAGAAAATGAAGCAGTTGTGAAGCGGCAATCTGATTGGCAATGATACTTTTTCTTTAAAGCCAGTAACTACACTAACCAAATGGATTTTTCCACTTTCTGCATGTTGAATGCCCGATCAATTAAGAACAAGGCTGATGACTTCGTTGAGTTTGTGCTGGATAAAAGATTGGATGTGGTAGGGATTTCTGAGAGTTGGCTCACTCCGAATGACCAAGCTGTAATTGCAAGTTTAACTCCTGATGGATACTCCTTCCATCATATAACACGCAGTAGTAAACGTGGAGGGGGTATTGGTCTACTGTGTCGGAACTCAATCAAAGTAACCATCAAGAAGAGTTACAGACAATTTTCTACATTTGAAGTTCTGCAGGCTGAACTGGCTGGCAAAGATACTTCTATTCATCTAGTCATCATCTATCGACCACCAGGGTCCACAATTAGCACATTTCTAGATGAGTTTGCTTCACTTATTGACACTTACCTCTTTGTGCAATCATCGCTTATTATTATTACTGGTGATTTCAACATTCACATGGATATTCCATCTGCGTCAAACTCTTCTAATTTTTTGGATTTGCTGACTTCCCATGGATTGAAACAACCAGCGGCGTAGCCAGGACTTTTTCAGAGGGGGGGGGGGCACAGGGAGGGCATTGCTTTTCAGTGGGGGCCCAGGGGTATGGGTTTTTCCCTTTCTTTTCTTTTCTGTTTTTGGGGCACTATGAGGATTTTTCGTGGGGGGCACTGGAATTGTGGGGGCACGTGCCCCCCGTGGCTACGCCGCTGGAAACAACACATCAATGTCGCTACACATCAACGCGGTCACATCCTCGATCTTCTCATTTCACGCTCTGATAATTACAATCTCTCGGACATTCACGTCGATGAAGGGATCTATGATCATTGTGCCATTTTCTTCAAGATGCCATTCTGTAAGACAACAGTTCCTGTATGTACTCATGTCTCTAGAAATATTTGCTCTATTAATTTAGATGCCTTTTCTAGAGATATTTTAGAAAGTCAACTTACCGAGATGTGTAGTGAACCATTAGCAAACTCTGACTCTGGAGTCTTGAGCTATAACACTACTTTGAATACAATTCTTGACAAACATGCACCAGCCAGGACTCGATCAATCAAAATCCGTCCTAAAACCAAATGGTATAACCACGAGGTGTTTGAGGCTATACGCAAACGAAGACAGCTAGAACGTAAATGGCGACCCTCAAGACTTGAGATTGACCGTCAGATTTACTGCAAACAGCGTTCTTGCACCATAGACCTTATTCGCAAAGCAAAGCGTAGTTATTACACGAATGTTGTTGCTGAGTGCAGCGGGGATCAGAAACAACTTTTCAATGTGATTAACAAGCTCCTCCAAAGAAATGCCAAGCCACCGCTGCCTTTTCATAGCTGGAAAGAAACTCTTGCTAACCATTTCAGCCAGTTCTTCATTTCCAAAGTAACGAACATCCGTAATAGTCTGTCTTTGCCCGATTGCGAATCGGCATTGTTGCAGTTGACATCTCAGCCGTCTATCAGGCTATCTACACTTGGTAGCACCTCCTTGGACGAAATTAAAAGACTGATTTCAAAGGCACCCGCTAAATCAAGCAAGCTTGATCCGGTTCCAACATCTACTCTAAAGCAATGTGTGGACGCCATTGCGCCTGCAATCACCAGTTTTGTTACTCAGAGCATGGAGACAGGGGTTGTACCATCTTCCCTGAAATCAGCGTTGGTTCAGCCGCTCCTGAAAAATAGCAAATTGGATCCTGATGTCTTGAACAATTATCGTCCAGTCTCAAATCTTGGTGACCGTTCTCAATCAGTCTGCATTAAAGGTGCTCAATCTGAACCAGTGCCTGTCGCCTGTGGTGTTCCACAGGGGTCAGTTGGTGGACCGTTGCTGTTCTCCATATATACTAGCCCACTTGGAAAGATAATCCAGCACTTTGGTATTCACTATCACTGTTATGCTGATGACATCCAGCTTTTCACATCATTCGGTCCAAGTCTTATACTTCACTACCTTAGAGGGGTGAGAGGTACTAAAACCCAAGGGGAGAGAGAGCAGCACTCATACGCGTCCCATGTATAACCCCGGTCGTGCTAACCGACATACCAAAGTACGCCCAAAACACAGTACAGCCACATGGCAGGTATTACACAGGTCGCGCACGAGTAACTACAGCAAAGGGCCAGAATCTCGTGAGACAAAGGAACCCAACAGGCCTACAAAAGGGGTGCAACTTGCAAGGGCTGCATCTCATATAAGAAAAACAGAACAATGCAGTACATCATCGTGATACAAATCTGTTATTTAATATACCCTTTTACAGTAATAATAGTCAGCCCATATATACACAGTATAGTCATCACCAAGGTAGGGTCAAATCTTAATGAACACGCTAAATACTAACTCCTGCACATACTCACAGAATTAGTTCACGACCCACGGATAGGCCACACCATGACAGAATCCCCGAGACAATAGAATGCCCAAGCTTATATTGACAAGGCGAAATATGTGACGTATGCTACATATGGCATTTCAGCCAATGGGCGCAAGTTTGTCTCAGGTGGGCGCAACGATATTTCTAGGTAACAAGACATTATTTTGTTACTCAGAAAAATGTGCTTCATAACATACGCCTCCCCTGAAACAAATTGACTCCTGACAATTTAATACTAATTACATGTGAACTAGGCCTATAACAATTTCGAGAGAGTAATCTCTGCTGAATCTTTTAAGTACTTGACTTATAACTTTAACAAACGCAGCAAAGGTTAATTCTCATAGAAATTCCACGTTTAAAAAAAACAAAAACGTAATACCAATTATAAGAATACGCACAATGTAAATGACTATATGTAAACAAACTATACGCAGCTGTGTATGTAAATAACCCAAATAAAATGTTATTTAAATACATAACATACGTACTCGCCCATGACTAAATTCACAAAGAAAAATGAAAGCTTCACCAACAAGTCTGAAACTTCCATTACAGTTATCTGAAACCACACAATAACTTTCCAAGTTTCAAAACCTCTAATTTCAAACTTTCCAAATTTGAAATCTTAAATATATACATACATATATATTTGTTTCCTCAATGAGAAAAAAAAATTGAGTTCCGATGTTAGACCACGAACCTGGTGAATGTTGATCACGCACTCTCCAAATTCATAATCATTCTAAATTAAAATATTTTACAAACATAATGAAATGATGTCGACCTCACTTCACACGTTTATAAATATTTCGTTCGCACTACAATTTTTTTTGAGAACTCAATACATCTCATCAATCATTTAACTGCCTCAATTATTATTGAAATACTTCACTACCTTAAAATTGTTTCTTCAGCCATTATAACCTTAACATATACCTTATTTATTGATATTTACTTACAAATTTATTTGTTGCGTATTTATTACAATTTGAGTTCACAGTTATCAATATTTCATCTGAATTATTATATCAACATTCAAACACATTTAAATTGCCATAATTTTACAATTCACAATATTTATTTATATAGTTTTTGCCACTTATGTGAGTCACAGACAGCAAATGCTACACAACTCTCCTTATTGGAACTGCACCCGGGTTGCAGTTTGCATTCCATTAATTCAAGTCATGTATCATCTCATAATTTACACGTGATTAATTTACTGTCAATTCGACACAAAGTGTGACTAATAAATAGTCTATTTTGTCTGAAACATTATTTGTACATTATTTAATTATCTTTAATGTTGAAAGTGATAATCATGGGAAATTTTACATTTTTCCAGTAATTTTTACTGGGTTATCTTTGAGATACTCTAATGTAGCCTTGTTTAAGTTGGTTTGTGGTTCCCAAGAATTTCCTGAACTTGGATAACCTCTCCACTTTACCAAATATTGCAATTTCCCGTTTCTATACCGACCCTTTAGTATTTTTTCTACTTCATATTCTTGAAGAGGGTTCTGAATTAAAGGGAGGCCTGGCATAATGGGAGTGAGTGTCTTTTCGGATTCCTGTGTAGCCAATAAAGGCTCAAAAGAATCTTCGGGACAATCATCCATTACTAGTCCTGGTATGTCTCCATTTTGGTTCGGATCCACAGGAGGTTCTTGGCTACTAGGTCTTACATATCTATTATAAGCATATTTCATCCGATTTACATGAATGGGTATGGTTAACAATTTGTTGTTTTCTAAATTTCTCACTCGGAAGTTAACTGGACCTGTTCTTTGTACTAACAAATAAGGACCACACCAAAGTTTCATTAATTTATGTGACAAACCTTTTTGTAATCGCGGAATATACACCCAAACAGTGTCTCCTACTTCAAAATCAACCTCCTGAGCGTGATCATCATAACGCCTTTTCATGTTTGATTGATTCTTTTCAGCCTGACTTTTTGAAATGGTTCTGAATATTTCTAGTTGGCTAATTAATTAACCCATGAATATGATCCCGAAGTGACTTTTCAGGATATTGACATTGTTTCAATAAAGTCACATCCAAGGGACTAAAACCAAGGGAAAAAGGGACTAAAACCCACCGAGTTTGTTGCCGGAGCAGTACGATATGCAAATTGAATGGCATTAAGATATTGATCCCAATCAGTGTGACACTCATTTACATAATGTGATATGGTATCTAGAATTACTGCATTAAACCTTTCTTGGATCGCATTTGTCTGGGGTGCATAACTCGAAGTATTTAATTTATGTGTTTGCATAATTCGACAAACTTCTAATACTATTTTACTTAGAAAATTAGCACCTCTGTCGCTTAATAAAGTGTTAGGGCACCCATGTACACAAATCACATGATCAAAGAAAGCTCGTGCTACCCTAATTGCACTGGTTTCTTGTAACGGCACTAAAATAGGCCAACGGGTACAATGATCAGTAAAACATAGACATATCGATTCCTGATACAGTTATGGGTAATGGTCCCAGTACATCAACACTAACCCGTTCAAAAGGCCCGGTACTTTCATTGTAACCATAGGGCTATAACCTTGTGTCTGTGCGTTTTTCGTTGTGCACAAGAAATACATGAACGGACCCAATTGTCAATATCCTTGTACATGCCTTTCCAAAAATATCTATGGCGAATCCTATCATAGGTTCGCTGAAACCCAAAGTGGGCGGCTAGTACATGATCATGACAATTGTTTAATACAGTATTTATAACTGTTCTGGGGATGTACAATCTGACTACATTTCGTTCGGGAACATGGCGCTTGGCAGGAGTATGCCAAACATGATACATCAATTTATCATGTACATAATATTGATCAGATTGTAGAACAATATCTCTAGCTTTTGTTGAATCAGTGGGTAAAACATCTTGCTCCAAGTAGTTCAACATTGACTTAGCAAAGAGATCGGCCAATAATTCCTTTCTAAATCTGTCCAAGTTAAGTTCTTGAGGAAAGGGTTGAGGGTCTTGTGGTAGCACGACATTCCTATTTTCAATTCGCTTTCCATGTACTTTGTAACGCAGATTCTTTACTACATTCACCGTAGGATAGGTTTGGTCTTCAATCGGGGATGGTATTTCATCCAGAGTTACATCATCCAAGTTAGACTTGATCCAAGAGTTAGAAGACGTTTTGGAATTTTCTTTAGGGCGACCACGTGTACAATTAACACAGCTAGTTGTTTCTACATGGTTGATCCGACTCAACGCATCCACGTTTCCATTGTGTTTGCCTCTTACGTGAATTACTTGGAAATTATATGCTTGTAACTTTAGAGACCATCTAGCTAGACGTCCACCAGCATGATTGCCGGAAAATAACCATTTAAGGGCACAGTGGTCCGTGACCACCGTAAATTTGACGCTATGTTGAAGATAAGGCGCATATTTCCTAATACCTTCTACAACTGCCAGAGCTTCTAATTCGGTGGTGGAATAATTTTTTTCGGCCTTATGTAGTGCTCTACCACCGTATGAAATTACTCTTTCTATCCCATCATGCTTTTGTGCCAAAATGAATCCAAGTCCCTTATAACTAGCATCTGTTTGGAGAATAAACTCAGTTCCATCAAATCGTGGATAAGCCAAAATTGGAGGCTCCAAGAGTTTTTGTTTTAAAAGTTCAAATGTTTTTCTGCATTCCACATTCCAAACAAAGGGGATATCTTTACGCGTCAAATTGGTAAGAGGTTCGGCAATTTTACAAAAGTCTTTTATATACTTTCTATAATAGCCTACAAGGCCTAAGAAAGAACGGACCTCAGTAACTTTGGCAGGTGTAGGGTAATTGCAAATTATTTGCAATTTTTCGGGATCTGTTGCAACACCATCTTTACTTACTACATGGCCAAGGTACTTGACCTCTAGTTGACCAAAAGTACATTTCTTTGGTTGTAATTTTAACCCTACTGATCTAAATCTTTCTAGGATTTGTCTTAAGTGGTCTAAATGTTCTTCAAAGCTACTGGAGAACAGGATGACGTCATCAAGATATACTAATACGAACTTCCAGTTTAGTCCACGCAAAACTTCTTGCATGGCTCGTTGAAAGGTCGCGGGGGCATTATGCAATCCAAAAGGCATAACATTAAATTCATAAAGACCATCTTGGGTAATGAAAGCGCTTTTAGGTTTGGAATTTTCCTCCAAATCGATTTGCCAATAGCCTGCGGCTAAGTCTAGAGTAGAAAAATATTTGGGCATGGAAGTTCCCAAAGTGTCGAGGGTATCATTAATATTAGGAATTGGAAAGTTATTTCTTGAACAAATACCATTCAATTTGCGAAAATCGACACAGAAACGGTAAGTGCCTGTATCAGCTTTTGGAATCATGCAGACAGGGAATGACCATGGACTTGTAGACTTCCTAATAATATCTTGATCAAGCATCTCTTTAACCTGACGTCTAACCTCCGCTTGTATGTGCGGGGTTTGTCTATAAGGTCGTGACCTGATAGGGGGATGGCCATTAGTTAATATATCATGTTTCACCCCTGAATAACGACCTCTGTGACCACCTTCAGTTTGAAATACATCTACATATTCAGATAATAAGGTTGTTAAATCAGACTCTTGGTCTTTTGTCAAATGATCCCCTTTCAAATTAACCTTGGACAACACTTCCTCTACACGGGGATCAACGGAATTATTCCTTTCAGTTGAATTTACAAGGTTAACAACATTATTATCTACATCAAAGGGCTGAATAAGATCAGGGTTTATCACAGTAAATGTGCCCAATTTGGTACGTGGATATAAAGTAATTGTCTCATTAGTTGAATTCATTGCCAATATATTAACACAATTGTTTTCTAATACAATAGATGTAGTATTTGCTACCATTATACCCAAGGCAGTAACATGGCGTCCGCCCTGCCCAACGCCAATAACATTTACAGGAATTTTATTGGACAATTTTGCCCTTATAATAGATTGACTATGAGCAGGAACCTCTTGTTTTTCTATAACACGCAGCTGACTAATTTTGTCTAAGGTTAGAGTGCGTTCGGCACAATTAATTTTTGCTCCGTATTTATTTAGGAATTGTAAACCTAGAATAACTGTCTGAGACAACCCTTGGACAACATTAAAGGGCACTTCATTAAATGTGTGACTATTGATTGATAAAGACAAAACAACAAAACCTTCAATGGGCATATCAGCACCACTTACTACACGTGCTGAATTAAAACGAGGATTTTCTAATCTGTATGCGCCATTATGAAAATTTGATATAAGCCATTCATAATCTATCAAATTTATAGATGCACCAGTATCAATCAAACACCTTACAGTCTTGTCAAAAATATTTGCCGAAATATTATTCAAAGTTGACAACTGAATTTTAACTTTTCAGCCTTTATTTACAAATTCGGAATTGCCGTGTGCCTCCAATTTTGTCTTAATTGGAGTTCGTAAACGAACAGGTTGTCCCAATTTAGCTCTTCTAACTTTCCTTCGCACTCCTAACTCTCTGTCTTTTGGTCCAGATTCATGTTGAATTTCATTTACTACCTTCCCATTTGTATTTGATTCAACATGTGTACTATCTTTATCGTTCACTTTTTGTACAAATGGGAATGTTAGTTTAAAGGACGGCCATCTCTATCTCGAATTGCATAACAATTTGTGCGTTTATGCCCCGGAAACCCACATCGAAAGCAAATGATACTACTTGACCTATTGCCTCGAGTTTGGTTACTGGGCTGTTGAGGTTTTAACCGAGTATTTTCTTCCAACTTTTCTAGTCTAGTTGACATATTTGCTACTAATCCAGTGAGTGTTTCCAAAGTTGATTGAAAAACATTTGCTTCAAGTGAATTAATTACATTAATCTGAGCTGAATTGAACTGGGACATTGGGCCGGATAAATAAAAAGTAGCAATTGCTTTTACTAGTCATTTTCTTAAATCTTCATTAATAAAAGTGAGCAATTACTTGCAAGTAATTGCTTCCAGTAGTTAGCAAAAGCAATTGCTATGATTTTTAAGCAATTACTAGAGAGATTAGCACTTGCTTGGAAGCATATAAATAAACCATACCTTTTACTAATGACTTGTAGCACTTGCTAATATTTTTACAAGATACTAAATGAGGAGCTTACGCATTTGCTAACACTTGCATGTTGCATTACTCCTGCTATCATGGCCGAGTTTATGCATGTAGGGAACATGAAAAGGTGTACAATGAAAGAATAAATCGTGATGAAGTCAATCCTACCAGATACCGGAAATTATTTCGGTTCAATTTTGAAAATTTGGAGTGGCTACCAGCAGTCGAAGTACTTGGTTTGAAACCAGCAGAAATGGCGCATGGCATCTTCGTAATAGTCGGGTTTTCATCCCCTTTGAAGATGTTGTACAGATCTTGTTCCCATGGAACCAAAACAATCTTCCTATTTCCTGTTTGCATTCCATCTGTTTTCTTCTTCACTTGACTTTTCATGTTTGCTATCTTTTTCAAAATTTGCTTCTCATCCATGGCTTTACCTGTGTTGGTAGCAATTGACATTTGTGCTTTTTAAGTGCATTTGCCTTCATGTCTTTTACCCCCGGCAACTGACTTTTCTCGATTAGAACAGGGTACTCTTTGATTATACTAACGAACAGTTCGTTCAAAGATTGCTCACTATTTGTACCACTCCCCAATTATTCGGCAGCATCCATGTTGCTAACACATGCCTCATATACAACCACTAGGCTAATCGGAACTGACCTCCCATCATTGTTATACCCATAAGCAATTGCTAACCCACCCAAGCAACAGGTGCTAGTCAAAGAAGAAGGTTATTTATACATTTTTAAGCAATTGCTTAACCTTGAGCTTTTACTTGTTAAGCAATTGCTATTGCTTGAGCTTTTACTAGATAAGCAATTGCTAACTTTTATTTATCCGGCCCAGTGGCTGGTTACAATTTTGTACAGCTACACCCAACCTAGCTGCATCCAATGCGTCCCAAAAAGTTTCAGGTTGTTTTGTCATCACAAAAGCACGAAGTGATGGCAATAAACCTCTTAAAAATAAGGACATAGTTTCTGCCTCTGACTTCTTTAATTGTCTACACCACAACATTACGTCAGATGCATAATTATCAAGAGTTTCAGAGGGTTGTTGTTTACGATTTAAAAGCTGTGACTCAATAGTCCACTTCCATGACGGGCCTTCAAAATTAGTTCTTAAAAGAGTTTCTACCTTAGTTACACTATCTTTGTATCAAGAGTTTCAGAGGGTTGTTGTTTACGATTTAAAAGCTGTGACTCAATAGTCCACTTCCATGACGGGCCTTCAAAATTAGTTCTTAAAAGAGTTTCTACCTTAGTTACACTATCTTTGTCAGCTGAATCCACTGTGTCCAAAAATACACGAGCATGACCAGATAAACAAGTATTGAGGGCCAAAAGTTTCTTAGAATCCGTAAAATCCCTAAGAGTTGCATAATCATTAAATTTGGATATAAACGAATGTAGATCATCACCCGGATTGCCAGAGTATGACACACCGGATTTTATCATATCATACTTGCTTGCCATGGTGTTTTCCGAATCACTTACAGTGTCTGAATTAACATATTCATGTACCGAATTCGGTTCAGAATCCGAGTTATGTACAGAATCTTTAGACATTAATATATAGATCACGCAGGACAACACCTTTTCAATGAGTGCAGGGCAGCATAAAAATTAGTACTAATTATGTTAATACGTGGGTATATTTGCGTCTAAAATAGGACCATTTCTACCACTATTAACCCAATACGAAGGAGACTAACTCACTCCGTAACTATCGATTACATTCCTGGCTTTTTAACCCATTCAAAATATCAATACCTTTTGTACAGTCATGACTTATTACGAATGACATATAAATATTTAACAATACACTGACAATTATCAATACATACTAAATTATTAGAAATACAAGCAATTTATTTTTATTTTTAATAAAAGCACTTTAAATTTATGTAAAGCCGTGCAATTAATTGGCAAAGCAGTATTCTCTAAACAAAATGGATAACTATTTCACAACGGCAATTTGTCCTAAACATGTCAAATACACATGTACAGGCCTACTATTCTGTCAGGCCTGAAAAAATATGGACTAGATACATACTATAAATAACGTTTTACGTGCGAAAAAAACAAAACAAAAAATAAGATTAAAAAGAAATTCGCACGGGATTTGTCATAGTGCGACCATATTCGGGATTTTCAAGGTGTGACTACACAAGCTGCTAATAGACTGACAGCAATATTACCACCGTAAGCAATGTTAAATTACCTTGACTCACTTGTTAGATCTTCCTCCACTTCTTATACTTCACTACCTTAGAGGGGTGAGAGGTACTAAAACCCAAGGGGAGAGAGAGCAGCACTCATACGCGTCCCATGTATAACCCCGGTCGTGCTAACCGACATACCAAAGTACGCCCAAAACACAGTAAAGCCACACGGCAGGTATTACACAGGTCGTGCACGAGTAACTACAGCAAAGGACCGGAATCTCGTGAGACAAAGGAACCCAACAGGCCTACAAAAGGGGTGCAACTTGCAAGGGCTGCATCTCATATAAGAAAAACAGAACAATGCAGTACATCATCGTGATACAAATCTGTCATTTAATATACCCTTTTACAGTAATAATAGTCAGCCCATATATACACAGTATAGTCATCACCAAGGTAGGGTCAAATCTTCATGAACACGCTAAATACTAACTCCTGCACATACTCACAGAATTAGTTCACGACCCACGGATAGGCCACACCATGACAGAATCCCCGAGACAATAGAATGCCCAAGCTTATATTGACAAGGCGAAATATGTGACGTATGCTACATATGGCATTTCAGCCAATGGGCGCAAGTTTGTCTCAGGTGGGCGCAACGATATTTCTAGGTAACAAGACATTATTTTGTTACTCAGAAAAATGTGCTTCATAACACAAGTCCATCGAGTGCAGCAGTTTCCATGGAGAAACTTGAGTCCTGTGTCAAACACATTAAAGGATGGATGAGCACAAACTGCCTTAAGCTGAACGATGACAAGTCTGTGTTCATGTTGTTTGGCAGTAAAACCAACCTAGCTAAGCTGGACATAACATCAGTGCATTATTGGTTCTATTTCCGTTCCTGCTTCTTCGACTGCTCGTAGCCTTGGGGTCGTTTTTGATAGTCAAATGACATTTAACTCTCACATTTCCAATGTGTCAAAGCTGGTTAGGTTTCACTTGAGAAATATCGCCTTCATTCGCGGATACCTAACTCAATCAGCAACAGAGCAACTTGTACATGCACTGATATCATCCAGACTTGACTATTGCAATTCACTTTTGTACAACTCGCCTCAGTACCAACTAAACAGGCTTCAACAGCTTCAGAACTCAGCTGCCCGGCTGGTAACACTGACCAAAAGATTCGAGCACATCACTCCAGTGTTAAAGTCACTTCATTGGTTGCCTGTACAAAGTCGCATAACCTTCAAGATTTTATTGCTTACATATCATGTACTCCATGAATCTGCACCTGATACAATCCTGCTCGCAACCTTCGCTCCTCACAATCCATCTCACTTGTTGTTCCTCGTGTATATCGCTCATGGTGATCTCGGGCCATACATCATTCTGCACCTACATTATGGAACAGTTTACCGGCACAATTGCAACTGGCTACATCTCTAGACACTTTTAAGAAACATTTGAAGACTCACTTATGTGGTGTTGGGTTTTTGTAAATGATTGGTGGTGGTGGTAATGTCTTTTTAATGAATTGAATTTTTTGTGTTTTAATTAATTTTTTATGACCAGTATAAGCTTTTGCTTTTTTAACGGCTGTGTAATCTATAATGATTTATATATATGTGTTTTATTTACCTCCTTAAATCTATATTTTATTTGTATTAGTGTAAAGCGCCTTGAGCGTCAATTTGACGGAGATGGCGCTAGAGGAAGAGGAAGAGGAAGAGGAAGAGGAAGAGGAAGAGGAAGAGGAAGAGGAAGAGGAAGAGGAAGAGGAAGAGGAAGAAGAAGAAGAAGAAGAAGAAGAAGAAGAAGAGGAAGAAGAAGAAGAAGAAGAAGAAGAAGAAGAAGAAGAAGAAGAAGAAGAAGAAGAAGAAGAAGAAGAAGAAGAAGAAGAAGAGGAAGAAGAAGAAGAAGAAGAAGAAGAAGAAGAAGAAGAAGAAGAAGAAGAAGAAGAAGAAGAAGAAGAAGAAGAAGAAGAAGAAGAAGAAGAAGAAGAAGAAGAAGAAGAAGAAGAAGAAGAAGAAGAAGAAGAAGAAGAAGAAGAAGAAGAAGAAGAAGAAGCCAAAGAAGAAGAAGAAGAAGAAGAAGAAGAAGAAGAAGAAGAAGAAGAAGAAGAAGAAGAAGAAGAAGAAGAAGAAGAAGAAGAAGAAGAAGAAGAAGAAGAAGAAGAAGAAGAAGAAGAACATCATCATCATCATCATCATCATCATCATCATCATCATCATTATTATTAAGGACATGGTTTTAGCTAAACCACTCCATCTCAAGAGTGTGTGGTTTAATTTTTCTTTACACATTTTCCAGTTTTTTGGGCGAGAGGATTCTGTGTTGCCTAAATGAACTCCAAGAAATTTCAGATCCTTATTATTCCATTTGAAATTTAGCGGGCAATCGGACCTGCTGACCCAACGACCCGGCCCATAGCCCTTTACATTTGTTACGGTTTAAACGTGCAGATGAGGCACGGCTATAAATTGTGTAAATATCGTCTATAATTTTAAAACTTGGTCGGAAGTTATAAATACTGTGACGTCATCTGCATACGCAGAGACGGTTAAAACATTATTAGATCCAGGTAAGATTAGGCCGTACCTGGACATATTACGTCTAATGGTGTGAAGGAGGGGTTCGATAGCAATCGAATATAATAGCCCAGAGAGGCGACATCCTAGTCGGATACCCCTCTCGAAAGGAAGGGGGACTGTGAGAGAAGATTGAACTTTAACCGTACTTTCGGCGTTAGTGTATAGGAGTCGGATGAGGGAAATAAAATATTCACCGAACCCCATTTCATGTAACGTTTTGAACAAGTAATCATGATCTATGCCACCGAAGGCCTTCTTTTGATCTAGGTTACATACGGCGAGAGGCAGGTCAGAATGATTGGTGTACATCAGACTGTCTCTGATGACACTTATGTTATCTTGGATGGAGCGCCCAGGGACTGCATAACATTGATCGAAGTGGATGACGTCACCGATTACAGTTTTCAGTCTGTTGGCTAGAGTTTTGGCTATAATTTTATAATCTGTATTGAGAAGATAAACTGGCCGCCAATTCGAAATTTCGAATAGATCGCCTTGTTTGGGTAGGAGAGTTATTACTGCTCTCCTGCATGATACTGACAGAGCATTCGAGTTTATACATTTCTGGAGGACTTTAAGAAGGTCGTCTTTGAGGAGGGGCCAAAAACATTGGTAAAATTCACTGATGAGGCCATCTAGACCGGGAGTTTTGTTTTTGTTGAGATGTTTAACTGCTTGGTCGAGTTCATCTATCGAGATGGGTCTTTCGCAATTTTCGAAATCTGCGGGGTCTAGAGAAGGTATTGTCTTTTAGGAGGTAATTTTGAGCTGTTTTGGAAGTGGGAACATGCGAATACAGGTTTTTGTAAAAGGTGTGAATGTGGTTTCGCATTTCGGCCGGTTCCTCTGTTAGTGTGCCGTCACTCAAACGAATTCCTCGGTGAGTTTTGGCAGAAGATTTTTGTTTTTCTAGGTTGAAAAAGAAAGTAGAACAGGAGTCGCTTTCATTCTCGTATTGGAAACGAGAACGGACTAGGCCTCCTTGTGCTTCGTGTTTGTAAATATTGTTTAAAGCATTTCTTTGTTCAGATAGAAACTGAGTCATATCTGGCGTGAGGTTAGGAGAAGATTGGAGGTTGTCAATATCTGTTTGAATTTTTTGAATGAGGATGCGTTTTTCCTGAGCACATTTTTTGCTGTAAGTCTGGGTAATATTTTTGATATGGGCCTTTCCCATGTCCCACTAAATACGTATATCATGGTAGGAAACAATTTCTCTCTTCCATTCAGACCAGAAAAGAGAGAATTATTTTTGGTAATGTAACCAGCTGACTTTGCATTCTGCAGATTCATTGCTTACTTACCTTTAATGACTTTTACTACCCGATGTAACCAGCTGACTTTGCATTCTGCAAATTCATTGCTTGCATACTTACCTTTAGTGATTTTTAAAACCCTTTTGGAATGTATAAAATGCCCAGTGTCCTTCTTTTGGAACTCTTCTATGTTGGAAGTCTTGGAATGGTTGTGAGCATTGTCATCAAACAATTAGGATGCCAATGTTCAATCAAGCGTTACAGTGAGCTGCACAGTGCAATGTTAAGGAACCATTCCTGCACTTGCCGCTGTAGAGGAAGGGTCTACAGTAGAGAGCTGTTCTTCTTAGTTATTTTCGTTTCTTAAGTTCAGCCATCATTAGTTTTCCTTCCGTTAAATGACAATTGTATGGTACAACTTCATTTTCATCCATCAGGCAGTAACCTTTCGGGTGCAGAAGAGTGTCTGGGTGAGTTCCGTAGGTGGGAATTATCTTTACTGTGAAGTGTAATTTCCACATGTGATTTTGTATTTTTCATTTCCAAGTTTAACTTGAATATTTGCATTATGAGTAATAGTAAATTTTGCATTGACATGGTCTAAATTTACTCAAACGAAGTAAGTCCCAGGTAATCTTTAATTTAAAAGTTATCTAAATGGGAAGGTATGCATTTAATAATTAATATTTTTGTATTTCTATTTCTTCCAGGCCCCTTTCTGGTAGCCTTGTAGTATTGCTATAGTCTTGTTTAGCCTTGTAGTATTGCTATAGTCTTGTTTAGCCTTGTAGTATTGCTATAGTCTTGTTTAGCCTTGTTAATCCTTACACTGAAAGTTTTTGCCATGAAATTCCACTCACATCGTGAAAGTTGAGTGTATAGTGGACGTTCACCCCAGTTTAGTAGAAAACTTGTATGTTGGATATTAATTTGTTATTTTATAGTCCTAAATTAATAAACAACTTAACGTTAACCAGACCTGTAAAGAAAAAGAGTTTTGTCACCTTTCTTCTGCTTGGTTACAAAATGGCGTAGTCGGCAGGATCTGGTTGATTGTTTGGGACTTTAAAATAAGAAAAAAAAAAAAAAAACGAAAATTTTTAATTAAAGAAAATTGTTTTTAAATTCAAAATTCAAAATCATAAACCCACCCAAAACATTTAAGGCTACCCAATCCCTTACAAGGCTACCAGACTCGAAGTCTCCAACCTGGTTCAGCGAAGCTCCGCATCAGCTAGACAGTCCAGTGTGCATCAAAGCTGATGACGTCATGATTGCCTAAGATGAACCAAAGAACTTAATGTTCAACCTAGTTATGGTAAACATCAAGGTGGTTCGTTTATAGTGCCGAATGACGACGTGGAGTGCCTGGGAAGTGACTTCTGGAAAGCAACAGCGGCGCAGGACAAGACACCGACTGGACACTGAAGAACTCCGAAATGTAGATTACTGCTATTAATGTATAGAACTTTGATTGTGTACACGATGATTGTGAATTGCCGTATATTCATATTTTAAGTTAACTTCATTGATTGAATGCAGATTGACAGATAACAATTTGTGTAGCTCAGGTTACATTTCGATTTTGTTGAATAGAAAATGGCTTCTCAAGAAGACATAGACTTTTTGGTGGATAAAATAGACAGGTTGACTTCTAAAATAGAATTAGTTTCTGGAAAACAAAAAGAAACAACCTCCCCAGCTTATGTGTTAATGCCATCTCAGAAAAAGATCAAATCATTCACAGGCAAGGAACGTGATATTACCTTAGAAGATTGGCTTTGTGACATTCATGCATCAATTGCCTCGAGACCTCTTGCTGATGAAGATAAAGTTCATTTTATGTTCCAGCACTTGGAAGGTGCAGCTAGGGAGGAAGTTAAATTACGCCCCTTGTTAGACCGTGATACAGTTGATAAGTTAGTTTCAATCTTACACGATGTATTTGGAGTCAAAGCGACAGGTGTTCAGTTGCAAAGACAATTTTTCGAGTGTAAACAGAAACAGTCTCAGTCCCTTAGAGATTTCTCGCATCATTTAATGGAGGTTTTAAACAAGGTCATAATCAAATGCCCCCACTTAAATTGCTCTAAAGACAAGTTACTGTGTGATCAGTTTTCTGAGGGTGTTTCTGATGAGGTTTTACGAAAGCACTTGAAGAAACAGTTAAGAGATAATCCCAGTTTGTCATTTCTTAGATTACGCCACGAGGCAACTGAATGGGCCGAAGAGGATAATGACTCCGACGCAAAGACCAAAGCCACTGTCGAGGAAGCTCGAAGTACGACACGATTCAACTCAGCTGAGCAAACCAAACAGATGAAAAGTCTACTCGAAGAGCAACGACAACTCATCAAGGATCAACAGGCGCAAATCAACCAACTTCTGAAGGTAGTCTCAGAAAGTACACAACATGGAACTTCATCTCCATCCAACACTTTACAGGTAGCTGAGAGCTATGGTCCATCTTTTTCATCCAATCGCCCTAGACCGTTCTGTGATCATTGCCAACGGAGAGGACATCGCACTTTAACTTGCTTCAGAAAACAGCTTTTGGAGACACAAGCGGAGCTAGCAGAGTACCGTAAAGCCGAAGCTGCACGCCAGACCGCTGAATGGTACAAAAAGACTGAACAGACTCAAAAATCTGCGGTGTCAAACTAGAGCCTCCCATCGACAAGAACCCTCAGGTGGGCAGGATCAAAATGGGTTCAACACACACCACTACTATCGACCAGACGGATCTTCAGGATCGCTTTGTTGGGATATCTCCAACGATGGAAGTCAAGATAGGAAGTGTTAAAGCGCAGTGCCTTGTAGACACAGGATCGATGGTTTCTACCGTGACCGAGGAATTCTTCAGCAGTTTCCTGAAGCCTGTGGGAGCGGAGATGGTAACCGAAGGTCTCTGGTTATCTCTCACCTGCGCTACTGGGTTGAACATTCCTTACATTGGCTACCTTGAGATTGATGTCGAGATTGAAGGGTCAGTTTACCGAAAATGGGAGTGATTGTTGTCAAAATTCGGACAACAAAGAGTATTGTGAGCAGAAACGACAAGTTCCTATGGTATTAGGTATGAACATTATATCCCTGCAATCGCAAATGAAGTGAACATTACTAGCGGAATTCAATCCGCCACAAAACAAACTTCATCATTAGTACATACAGTGGCCGGCGTTTCAACTTTTATTCCAGCACAATCTTGGGTCACGGTTGAAGCTACAGCTAAAAGAACTGGAACCAGGTTCTCAGTAGTTGAACCCTGAGAAATTCTGACAATCTTTGTCTTGAGTCATTGTGCAGTCTACCATTGTCGATGCAACTCGTAGATGTTTCCCAGTGAGGATGGTTAATCTATCTTCAGAAGGTGTAATTGTACCCGAACGCACGCCAATTGGTATCATGAATCCAGTTGATTCCGTGACTAGTGGAATTGTCCAGAAGTCGAATTCAAACAGGTGTCTGTCAATGAAATCATGATCACGGTGCATGAAGAAACATCTCCTTCAGAACTGAAGAGCAGTCCAGTCTGCGTTGACTTATCAGAGTTTGATGGTACTGACAAACAGCTTGCACAGATCAATTCTCTTCTTCACAAGCATCATGATATTTTTGCCACAGGACAGTTTGACTTGGGTGACACCTCAACAGTTACCCATCGAATTATCACAAAACATGACGAACCGGTTTCACAACCTTTCCGCCGCATACCACCTAATCAGTTTGAGGAAGTAAAACAACATATCCGAGATCTCCTTCAAGCGGGTATTATCAGAGAGAGCTACAGCCCCTATGCAGCCCCAATTGTTCTAGCTAGAAAGAAAAATGGTTCCTTGCGTATGTGTGTAGACTACCGTCGATTGAACACACAAACGAAGCGAGACGCCTTCCCACTGCCTCGAATCTTAGAATCTTTCGATGCTCCACTTGGCGCCAAGTTCTTTAGCACCCTTGATCTTGCAAGTGGTTATCACCAGGTGAGGATGCATGAAGACGATCGTGAAAAGACAGCTTTTATAACTCCATTAGGGTTGTATGAATACAACCGCATGCCCTTTGGTCTCTGTGGAGCACCTGCGACCTTTCAAAGACTCATGCAGCGATGTTTCGGCGATTTGACATTCCAGATGTTGTTAGTGTACTTAGATGATATTCTCATCTATTCTCCATCCTTCGAACAACATTTGGAGCACTTGGACCTCGTCTTTACAAGACTCAAGGCCCATGGCTTGAAGTTGAAACCCTCGAAATGCCATCTATTCAAGCGTCAAGTTTCGTATTTGGGTCATGTTCTTTCGGCAGATGGTATAGCAACCGACGACAACAAGACGAATGCAGTAGCTGAATGGCCCACTCCACGGACATTGAAGCAGTTAAGAACATTCCTCGGGTTCGCGGGCTATTACAGACGGTATGTGCCTTCATTCTCAAAGATCACTCGTGAGTTGTATTCCTTGATTGGGGAGTGCCAGAAAAAGTCACCGAGTTACTTCCGCAAGCGATGGACCGAGAAGTGCCAGGAAGCGTTTGAACAACTTAAAAGTCAATTTACATCTGTGCCCATTCTAGCCTATGCTGACTTCATTCAGCCGTTCATTGTTGAAATCGACGCCAGCTTAGATGGATTGGGTGCTGTCCTTTCTCAACAACAAGACGGAAAACGTAAAGTGATAGCTTATGCAAGCCGTACTCTTCGTCCCAACGAGCGACACATGCAAAGATATAGTTCGATGAAGTTGGAACTCCTGGGACTCACTTGGGCTGTAACTGAAAAGTTCAAGGACTATTTGTACGGAAGCTCCTTTGAAGTATGGACTGATAACAACGCACTCAGTCACCTGCAGACAGCACGTCTGGACGCTACTGAACAGAGATGGGTGGCAAGACTTAATACCTATGATTTCCAAATTAGGTATAGAACAGGTCGTGAGAACGCCAATGCAGATGCTCTTTCTCGAAGAATCCCACGAGAAGTCGAAGGTGAAGCAACCGATGAAACTCAAGGTCTCATTCATATAAACGTGTCTCCTTCCTCTGTTCCAGTAGACCTCCAAGTCGCTGGCACGATAGAACACTTAGAGTTGGCTGCAGCCAGGAACTGTCATGCAGTAGTTTCATTAAATTTCATCATTTCCTCGTACTCCAAAGAGGAACTTCAGCAAATACAGCAGAAAGACCCTACTATACAAAGGTTCTCCTTCTACTTCCGTAATGGGAAGAGACCTTCTCCTTCAGAAAGAAAGCTTGAACCTCATTTGGTATTGGTCCTTCTCAGGCAATGTGAGAAAATTGTTGAGATTGATGGGGTTTTGTACAGGGCAATAATTCATAACGGCATTGACATTAAGCAACTCTTACTACCAAGTTGTTTGAAACCAACTGTTCTTTCTTCACTTCACAACCAGAGTGGCCATCAAGGAGTAGAGAACATTTTCTTTGATTCAACAAAGATGTTACTGGCCTGGTATGTTTCGAGACATTAAGGATTGGGTTCAGCGTTGTGAGAGGTGTAGTGTGGCTAAGCTTCCATCTCCTAAACCAAGAAATCCAATAGGTCAATTGATTGCATCGCGTCCTCTTGAAGTGGTTGCCATTGATTTCACTGTCTTGGAACCAACATCGGATCGTATTGAGAATGTTCTTGTAATCACTGATATTTTCTCCAAGTACACTTTGGCCGTTCCGACGAAAGACCAGACCGCTGTAACAACTGCTAGAGTTCTGGTAAATGAATGGTTCGTTAAGTTTGGGGTTCCAGAGCGGATTCATTCCGATCAAGGGAGACAGTTTGAATCTGATTTAATCCAACAACTCTGCTCTTTGTATGGTGTTCGAAAGTCTAGGACTACTGCCTACCATCCGCAAGGTAACGCGCAATGTGAACGGTTTAATCGGACGATGCACGACCTACTTAGAACTCTGACCGAAAAGCAGAAAAGACATTGGAACAAGTATTTGGGTGAACTAGTCTACTGTTACAATGCTACTATCCATCCAGCTACCAGCCTTACACCGTTTTATCTGATGTTTGGACGAGAAGCTCTCCTTCCAGTTGATCTCCTTCTCGGCAAACAACAGAAGGGCAGTGACGACTGGGTGTCTTTACATCGACAACGGTTGCAACAATCTTATGAGATTGCTCGAAGGAAGTTAAAAGCAACTGCGAAATCTCGTGAAGCCATTTGCAATCGTAAAGCAAAACCATATATCTTTGCTATTGGAGATTTTGTATACCTCAAACAGCATCAATTCAAGGGCCGTCATAAGATCCAAGATGCCTACTCTCCACAGCGCTACAGAATCGTCGATCAACCCTATCATGACAATTTTGTCTATACGATCCAATCGTTAGATGATTCTGATCAGAAAAAAAAATGTACACTCCACTGAGTTGAAGCTAGCAAGGGTTACCGAAGACAGTTCCGATACCCAAAAGGACTCTCTACACGGAAAGCAAAGTACCGTCGAAGATCCGTACAGCTCTAATTCCGAGTCGGAAATGGAAATCATGGTTCTTCCACCTAAGAGTTCTCCTTCAATTTTACCTGAGAGTTCTCCTTCAACCAATGACACCATAACTGTAGCACCACCGCAAGCTGCTATCGCTGAACCTCAGTCTGAGGTCAAAACGAAGGTTACAGTACCCTTGCGTCGTACAACTAGATCTACAGCTGGTAAACATAGCAATCTCTTTCATGAGCCTCGTTCAGTTGCCTTACATGAACAAATTTCACATGATGTTAGTTCATGTTCTGTGGTTACTAATAAGGACTCAATTAAGATTGAATTGGGATTTCTCTTGTTTTATATGATTGGTATGATATCTTTATATCATATATTTTGTGGATTCATGAATGGATCACTTCCAAGTACAGGAATTGGTGTCATTTTAATATTTCTGCTCATTATTCTTTTCCCGAATAGATGCAGGAATATGACTGATTTACTTAGGCTTTTAAGGCTCTACGTGGATTCCTAATTCTACAGGCAGGCAATGTCTTTATCCATAGACTGGACTCAAGAGGGTAAGCTACCGACTGGCAAGTTTAAATGTATCATTTGCACTTTTTTTTTAATTTTCGAGACGAATTGTCTCCAGATAAAAATATACGAAAATGTGAACCTAAGATGACCATGAGAGTTTAACTCGTACTTGGGTTTGGCCCTAGTCATGGTAAGCATCAAGGTGGTTTGTTTAGATGAAAATTGGTGCAAATTGACGAGCCAGTATCGGTGAGTAGACCTGAGTGGAGTTTGTGTGGTTTAGACATGGAAATTGTAAATATTAAATAATTAATTGTCGAGTGTATTTATTAAGGTACTAGGAGTTTAAGGAAAACGGTGTAAAGGTTTTTTTTTCTTATAACAAAATTCCTTGAAATTTAAAGGAAAAATGGATTTGTGTGTAATTAATTGTTGTTTCAAAATGTAAGCAGGTCTGAATAAGGTTTTAAAATGTGGAAATTTGACTCGGGTGTCCAAAATCTTTTTATCTTTGGGTGTGTGTAACCAGCTGACTTTGCATTCTGCAGATTCATTGCTTACTTACCTTTAATGACTTTTACTACCCGATGTAACCAGCTGACTTTGCATTCTGCAAATTCATTGCTTGCATACTTACCTTTAGTGATTTTTAAAACCCTTTTGGAATGTATAAAATGCCCAGTGTCCTTCTTTTGGAACTCTTCTATGTTGGAAGTCTTGGAATGGTTGTGAGCATTGTCATCAAACAATTAGGATGCCAATGTTCAATCAAGCGTTACAGTGAGCTGCACAGTGCAATGTTAAGGAACCATTCCTGCACTTGCCGCTGTAGAGGAAGGGTCTACAGTAGAGAGCTGTTCTTCTTAGTTATTTTCGTTTCTTAAGTTCAGCCATCATTAGTTTTCCTTCCGTTAAATGACAATTGTATGGTACAACTTCATTTTCATCCATCAGGCAGTAACCTTTCGGGTGCAGAAGAGTGTCTGGGTGAGTTCCGTAGGTGGGAATTATCTTTACTGTGAAGTGTAATTTCCACATGTGATTTTGTATTTTTCATTTCCAAGTTTAACTTGAATATTTGCATTATGAGTAATAGTAAATTTTGCATTGACATGGTCTAAATTTACTCAAACGAAGTAAGTCCCAGGTAATCTTTAATTTAAAAGTTATCTAAATGGGAAGGTATGCATTTAATAATTAATATTTTTGTATTTCTATTTCTTCCAGGCCCCTTTCTGGTAGCCTTGTAGTATTGCTATAGTCTTGTTTAGCCTTGTAGTATTGCTATAGTCTTGTTTAGCCTTGTAGTATTGCTATAGTCTTGTTTAGCCTTGTAGTATTGCTATAGTCTTGTTTAGCCTTGTAGTATTGCTATAGTCTTGTTTAGCCTTGTAGTATTGCTATAGTCTTGTTTTGCCTTGTTAATCCTTACACTGAAAGTTTTTGCCATGAAATTCCACTCACATCGTGAAAGTTGAGTGTATAGTGGACGTTCACCCCAGTTTAGTAGAAAACTTGTATGTTGGATATTAATTTGTTATTTTATAGTCCTAAATTAATAAACAACTTAACGTTAACCAGACCTGTAAAGAAAAAGAGTTTTGTCACCTTTCTTCTGCTTGGTTACAGTAATTTTCATCTTGAAGGAGAGAATTGTTGAAGTGCCAATAGGCGCTCCCTTTGCGGTGCTGGGAGGCAACATTACAGGTGACATTGACTGCACTATGGTCAGACAGAGAACAGGGTATTATATTACATTTCGTGACAGCGGGAGCTAAATGAGAAGGTAAGTATATACGATCAAGTCTAGCTTCGGACATAGTTCCCGTAATAGTGTTATTGGTTCTAAACCAGGTGTATTTTCTTTGGTCAGGGTTACGTTCACGCCAGATATCACACATAGAATACTTGCTAATCAAATTGAGAAGGGAGGTTGCTATTTTGTGACGTTTTTCACAGGACTACCGAGACGATCAATGGAGGGATTGGTGGTGCAATTGAAATCGCCCCGTATGATTATATCACCTCGATCATGTTGTGCACAGTGGCGCTCCAGAGCTTCAGAAAGTTTTCGCGCCTTTACGTCTTCCTGGGGAATAAGCAAATTATATAAATGATATTTATTAGAATCGTGTTCTATTTCTATATACAGAGCATAGCTTTGAAAAATAATAGCAGTATTTAAAACAGAAATACTGGGTTTGGTCAGAGTGGCCACGCCTGATCCTCGAGTGATCCCAGGGTTACTATTTATTTCATAAGGCCAGCACTTCCACACAGAGGAGGAAGCTGGTAAATCATTTATTTCTTGTCGGAAAATTATATCAGGGTTAAAGAGGGAATGCTTTGTGAATTGCTGGAACATCCTCCCGTATTAATTGTTACGAGAGAAAGCGCCATGATGACATGAGAAAATATAAAATATTGTTTCATTTGGGGATCAGGCGTCATCTGAATCCAAAGTATGCATTCATTTACTTATTCTCATTTGCATGTTTCTGTTGAGGAGTGGGGAAGTACGTAGGGGTTTCAGTTGTTTGATGGGAGAGCATGATTGTTGGATCGGGGAGGGGGTTGGGGATGACTGGGATGGGGATGGGGAGTAGTGGGATGGGGAGTAGTGGGATGGGGAGTAGTGGGTGGGGAGTAGTGGGTGGGGAGGGTTTGGGGAGGGTTTGAGGAGGGGGGTCGTACCTCTACCTCAACAGTTGAGTTAGAATCTTCCTTCTGAGCAGTTGTGTTGGGGCGGTTTTTCGACGTCTTGGGCGGATGCTTGGGGTATGATTTCTTGCGGTGTATGAAGACTGGTGGTGGGTTTAGAGGGTTGTCACTAACCGGCACGTCATCGTCGGAGTCGTCATGGTCGGATACTGGGTTTTGCGATTTCTTGCAGTTTTTATGAGTATGTCCACACTCTTCACAGGCAAAACATTTTACAAAATCTGTAGATAAATGTAGCTACCCCCACCGTAAGAGATGTTCATATGGTCTATGATATTAATATTTGGCTCTATGAAGACATGTACTTGGCGACGGAAGGACATAAGATGTGATAGGTTTTCCTTCATGCCAAGGGGAATAGATCGGATTGGGGATACAATATGACAAAAATCTTTGATAATTTCAGCGAAAACATGATCTGGAATTTCGGGGTACACATTGGAAAAAACTAAACGTGTTGTTTGCCTAACAAGGGGAGAGATATAAACTAAGGAATTATCAATAACCTAGCCCTGATAGGACCCTATCTACAGTACACTTACGATAAGGTCCTGACCAAGAGTTCTTCCTGTTCGTATACCTGTAAAGTTTGCACTGTTTTTTCTCCCTTTTTTACCCGTCTTCGTTGGCTGAACCGAGGAAATGCAGGCACTGTAACTTCTTAACTGCCTCTTGGAGAAACGATTTTGGCTGAAAGGTGTCTAAAAAAAGAGTATTTCTCAGAGCAACGGCCAATCTGTGTACAAATTTTTATGCCGTTCATGCTGAATAATGCGCATGAGCGATGACCTTGGGGTCAGAACATCAATTGCGCAAGGGCGACAGGACTTTACTTACAGTGCAGGCGATTTAATGAGCTGAGACGTGTTCTGCCGCGCAATTGATGTTCTGACCCCAAGGTCATCGCTCATGCGCATTATTCAGCATGAACAGCATAAAAGTTTGTACACAGATTGGCCGTTGCACTGAGAAATGTCTTGGAAATACTCTTCTTTTTTTTAGACTTTTCAGCCAAAATCGTTTCTCCAAGAGGCAGTTAAGAAGTTACAGTGCCTGCATTTCCTCGGTTCAGCCAACGAAGACAGGTAAAAATGGGAGAAAATTCAGTGCAAACTTTACAGATATACGAACAGGAAGAACTGTTGGTCAGAACCTTATCGTAAGTGTACTGACTGCAGATAGGCCTATCAGGGCTATCAATAACCATACCCTGTGAAACAGCTTCCTCGGCATGCGACTTGTTAAAATATATCGCTCCCAGATTACCAGCTATACGTGAAGCAAATAGTATCGCAGAGACTTGGCCATTTCGTTAACATATCTTGAAATTGGAACGGTTTTTTTTGGCATCGAAGACGACACCATTGTTGCGGCTCATCTTCTGTGACGCCTGTACATTGTTATTCAAATTTGTGTCATTGTTAGTTATTGAAGAATGGGCTTTCACCTTCCCACCCTGAGCTGCCATCATGGCGTCGGGGCAGTAAGAAATGAAATTACACAACTGCCAAATCTAAACCTTTACAAAAAATGCCTTCAAAACACAGAAAATACAATGTTTAAGGTTTTGCAGGTACTATATGTTAAGTAAATTACAAATATAATAAATATAGCTTAATACATACAATACAATCCCTTCAACAGTTGAAAAAACAGCCACACGATACACGAGCAGACCACATGAAAGAATGAATGAATGAATGAATGAGTGCGTGCGCGTTTATTTATTTATTTATTTATTTATTTTCTTTTTTCCCCCTTTTTCCCCCTTTTTTTTTCTTTCGTTGAAGCTATACAGCTTCTTTTATTCAATATCAATCATAAATTAACATTGGAAAATACAATATTTACAATGAACCAATACACGGTGAATTATGTACATAAAAGAAACAGTTTACAATTGAATCGATTCAATTAAAAAAAAATTAATTAAAATAAGACACAATGGTGGCCTGAAAAAGTAATTTAACAAAGCAAAAGTAAATATGGAGCGGGTGAAACTTACTCCGCTAGATATCGTATCAAAAATAATTAATGGCTTTAAACAAAATAGAACATAAATCAAAGGAATTAACATTATGAAGGATATTTGTAACCATCAAATCAGGAAATAATTATATATGGAACAAAAATTTTCCCATTCGAAGGGTACATAATTATAGCTTTGTTCTTCGTGTACATTTTAGTAATCTGTTATGTTCAAAAATGATGATTTTTTTCAAGTTACTTTTATATTTCATGATACCATTGTATTCTTTGTTGGACAAATTCTCGAAAATTATCTTACATCGGAAAAGCCATATTTCCCTGATCATTTTACTAACTATTAAGAAATCGAGATCATTAAGTTTTCCCCTAATAATCCTAGCACAGTCATTCAAATAGTAGTGTTTATTATCCCAATACTTCTTTAGTAATGATTCAACATAAATCCAGGCTTCTTGGTTTTTTGTGCAGTAAATGAATAGATGCTCGACTGTTTCTGATTGACTATCACATAGGCCTAAGGGACAAATGTTATTAGCAGTGATTTTCATTTTATGAAGAAGGTTTTTTGTGGGAAGGATCCTGTGCTTTATCTTAAACTAGAGGTCTCTGTCCTCATTATCAAGTAATTTATTGCTATGATTATTTTTCCAAACTGTTTTCCAGTCAATGTATGTACGGTATAAAACATTTTGCCATTTCTCTTGAACTAGCGGGGTAACAGTTTTTTTTCATAATAGCACTTTCATGATTAGTTTTAACAGTAGTATTGAAGACAGGAATTTTTATTTCTTGGTTTTGGTTCCATATACTAAGTCAGTGAGCAATGTGATTCATAGGACCACTTCTTGTTTCCTGAATAAGATTAATGTTAATATTATTTTTTTTAACTTGGACGAAAAACGGCCGGCGATGATGTAATGCAGGTTACATCGGCTAGCTATACTATGACTGATTATTTTCCCATTAGTGATAACGTCTTTTAACAATATAATTCCAGCTGCTTTGAGAACAGGACTGTTCATAGGTTTATTGTTCCCGGTGACAATATCATTACTCCACAGTGGTATATTGTGAGTTTCCTGAACACAAGAGTACGAGGGTGTGATTTTCCCTCCTGCTTCTTTAAATGCTGTTATGATGTCAATGTAGAAGGGGGTCGTTTGTCGAATACCCCTGTAATTATTGTAAAAAATATACCACATTAGTTTTTCGTCTCCATTAACTTTGCAAATCCAATAATTAAACAGTTTTTTTTCCATTGGCCGTCTGATTTACAATAATTAGCTAACCATTTAACTTTCAAACACTTAATTTTACATTTGATATCTACTAATCCCATTCTCCCGTACTCCTTGGGGTTAGTAATAGTATTTCGATTGATTTTGTCTGGTTTTCCGTTCCAGTAGAAGTTCCAGATGATATTCATGTTTTAATCCAATAATCAGAGACAGGGAGAATACTCCCGAAGTAATTTAACCCAGCTGCAACCAGAGTATTAACTAAGAGTAATTGCGGTGACACCATGTGAAATGCTCAATTGAGTAGTAATTAGTTCTGAAAAGAACTGGAGGTACAACTCGACGTTTCGATCAGTATGCTCTGATCGTCCTCAGAGTATTAACAATAACTGCTTTTCCATATAAAGTCAATTTACGTTTAGACCATCTATCAAGGGTATACTGCATTTTATTTACTCTAGGGCCCCAGTTGTCTTCTAAAGTAACTTCATGACCGAAGTAAATCCCTAAAAATTTTAATTTGTCATTAGTCCAGGAAAAATTACATGGTTTCTCTTGTCTGGATCGCCACCTTCCCAACCACAGACCTTTAGATTTAGTCACATTAATTTTAGATCCACTCCCCTTACTATAGGTATTTAAAATATTATCGACAGTGTTAAATTCATTATCTTTAGTAATAAAAATATTAGTGTCATCCGCATGTTGCACCAACGTTATACTGGTAGGGATATCTGGCGGATCAAAACCATTAATACCTTTGTTAGTTCTTATTAGACTAGCTAATCCCTCTGCACAAATTGAATAAAGAAGTGGTGATAATGGACATCCTTGTCTAATACCCCGTTTTATACTAATAGGAGGACCAATGAAGTTATCAACAATAATACAGCTCACGGGATTATTATATAATAATTTAATCCATTGGATGATTTTGTCTGGTATAACCATCTTAGTCATGATATTGAAAAGGTAAATCCAACTGATTCTATCAAAGGCCTTCTCTTGATCAATACAAATAAGACCTCCCTCACAATTCTTCCAGTTAATGTAATCAATGGTATCTCTAAGAATCATAAGATTATCTTAGATATTTCTATTTGTAACCCCACTTGTCTGTTCCTCTCCAATGATAGTAGACATAATAGACTTAATTCTGTTATAACTTTAGAGAGGATCTTATAATCCACTGTAAGGAGACTAATCGGTCTCCAATTAATAAGTTTTGTTCTATCCTCTTTATTTTTATAAATTAATCTTACAAGGGGTGTATTCATAGTCTTGGGAAGCAATTTGCGTCTAATACATTCCTTTAACACTTTGCAAAGGTCATTTTTCAGAATATCCCAATAGGTAAAGATAAAATTCAACAGTTAATCCGTATATACCCGGAGACTTGTTCCTTTTCATTTGCTTCAGTGCTATATCAAGTTCTTCAACAGAGAGCTCTTTTTCTAAATCATGAACAGTGTCTTCCGTGAAGGTTTTGGTTTCAATTTTAGAGAGGATCTCATTCATGTGATGGATCGAAATATCTTCATGTTTATACAAATCGGTGTAGAAACGGTTAACACAGTCAAGGATATCTTCTGTTCGTTCAACATAATTGCTTTTACTGGTTTGCAATTTATCTATTTTATGGCTGGTAGTTTGTTGTTTTTCGAGGCCCAGGTAGTATTTAGAAGGTTTTTCATCATCATTTTTTGGGATATTTCTCACCCGGATTTTAGCTTTTTGCCAATGTTTAACTTCAATTTATTTTAATCTTTCTTCAACCTGACGAATATCGTCAGAGTTGAGTTTAGGTCTACTCATGAGATTCTCATACTTTTTTTGTAATATTTCGTTTCTCTTTTTTCTAAATAAGCTCTCTCTGTAGTAAGATCCTGGATAATTTCCTTTAATTTTGTTTTACCCCTCTCCCACCAAGTTAATAATGTAGGATATTCATATTATTTAGTTTTCCAGTAATCCCAAAAGTTGGTTATTCTGAAATTACAATCCTCATCTTTTAAGATACTATTGTTACATATCGATCTGCCAGGTCCTATATGGGTTTGTTTTGATTGATAAGTTTCAAGTAAACTATTTCATGGTCTGAAAGACCAGTTGGATTAGTGCCGACTTGTTCAACAATATTTAGTAATTAAGATGTAATAAAAAAATAGTCAATTCTACTTGGTTTATCGAGACATTTTCGGTAGAAGGTGTGTCCCGGGTTTTCATTATGGATTGTTCGCCAAACGTCTTTCAGACCATGTCTTTTCAGGATATTGATAAAATCGATTTTACTTCTATCATGAACGGCTGTTTTATCAAGATGGCAATTAAAATCACCTCCCATAATAATATTATTATTCTCTTTTAATATATCATCAACACTTTTATAAAACACAATCCTCGGATTAATTTGGTTTGGGGCATAGACCGAAATCAAAGTAATTTTATTTTCACCCCAGACAAAATCCGCTTTAACCCACCTTCCTTCCTGATCTTTACAAATATTGTCATACGTCAGCCCCACTTAGAAATTAAAATAGCTACCCCTTAGAAGCTCTATTCCCATGATTGAAAATAATATCCCCTTCCCACTGTTTACGCCAGGAGTATTCATCAGTGTTTTCACTATATGAGTTTCTTGTAACAAAACAATTTGAAATTTCCTACGAGTAAAATAATTAAACAACGTTTCTCGTTTAGTTTGGTCCCGTAAACTGTTGGTGTTAATTGAGGCTATTGAGAGAGAACTACTGAGAGCCATAACCACTAAAATTATATGTTGACATATTATAAAATGATTGGAAATGAAAAACATAAACTTATGTTGACATGCCTCGTCCCCGACCTCGCTGGTTTTGGGTTTGTGGATTGTCCTGTGTTTGTTGGCTGTTGTTCTTAGTTTCATTTCCCGGTTGTCCGCTTCACAATCCAGCCCCCTTTCTGTGTCTGAAGCGTTGGACCCATCCTCGTACGTACGGTATTAGCTCTTCGTCGTTTTCTTGACTTGGTTCAATTATCTCTGTTTCCATGTCTTCTTTCCCATCGTCATCCTCTTTCGGCTGTTTCCGGTCTGATCCCGTGTCTTCTCCCGATTTTCTCTTTCGTGATTGGGTTTTACGTGTTCATCCCAAAACCCTACTGGTCTCTGTTTATCGCTCTTACGCCAGGTTGCTTTTTGTTTCAGGGGTGTCATCTTGTTTTTTCCCGTGGTATTTTTATCTTCATCTGTAGTAGTAGTGGCAGTTGTAATAGCTAGGATGATCATATCGTTATGTTTTCACATAAACGCTATGATAAAGAGTGTACAAAAAACGTAGATTGCATGTTTTACTAAAATATAAACACATTGCACTATAATACCTTGAATACTATGAATTTATACTGTATTGTTATTATGTGTATGCCTTAGATATTAAAAAAAATTGTAACTTACACTGTGTTTTTGACCAATTCTTGCCTTGTTTTGATCTTTTCTGCGGTTCGATTCTGTCCGCACGATGTGATCACGTGTCATACACCTACTGTTCCATCCGTTTTCACGGTCAGAAGTGTAATTACTGGAGCGCCCCCGCCCGACTCAATGTGTTAATTCGTGTTGAAAACACAGTGTAAGTTACAATATTTTTTATTATCAAAGGCATACACATAATAACAATACAGTATAGTATTCAAGGTATTATAGTGCAATGTGTTTATTTTTTAGTAAAACATGCAATCTACGTTTTTTTGTACACTCTTTATCCTAGCGTTTATGTGAAAACATAACAATAGGATCATCCTAGCAACAGTTGTAAGTACTTCGCTATAGCTTTTCTTCGGTATTACTTGTTTCTCGCTGCTGCTCATCTTCACTGTTGTCTGTAATTAGCTGTTCTTCCATTTCCACTATTGAAACGGTGTCTTCTTCATCATCATCATCACCAAGTGCATCTTCATGGTTCTGTTTATCGTGCCAAGACGCTCTATGATTTTCACTGCCGCACACGAAGCAGCGTCCTCGTTTGGGGCAGTCTCTCGCAAAATGGCCGGGCTTCTGGTAGATTTTGCAGGTTTTCTGTTGTCCCTTGTATCTGACCGGGAGTGTGAAGGCTCCTACTCTAGGTATGGGTTTCTTTATGCTTTTTACCAGGCAACTCCGGACTCCCGTTTCAATCAAGTCATCGAAATCGTGGACTTGTCGGCGGATGTTAGCAACTGTTCCATATTCCATGAGTACACTGGATATTACTTGGTCGGCCATCTCATATGGGACCTTGATGTAAATAACTGCCGAGTTTTGAATAGCTGCCCTTTCGCACTGTACCATGACATTCTTAACTATAAAACCTTGCGTGGCAATTTTCTCACAATGGCTTTCGTTGTCAAAGGTCACATTCCACCATCCATTTTCCAAAGGTGCTATGCATTTCATTGTTTCTACTTGCCCGATTTCTTTGTAGATAGCTATACACGTATTCTGGTGTGTCTCCTGTTACATTACGCAAGTTGAATTTGACAGTGTTCAGTCGGTTTAGATTGCCCTTCATGGTGCTTTGGCGATACATGCTGTTTTTCAAGATGGCCGCCGGCCCCAACAACGTGGCCGCGACAATATAATATTCTGGAGAGGGCCCAAGGGCCTCTTAAATCTTCCTTCCACACCCCTACTTAGTGTATTTGATTCTACTCACTTTACATGAAAGGGTGGGCTACTTTTGAAGAGCTAAAATCCGTTCACGTTGAAGATAAAAAAGAGAAAATCTCGGAGCTCGTCTGATGCACGTCTTGCGTATCGGAACGCATGGACGGGCGGGCGGGCGGGTAGGTGGATATTTAAAAAAAAAAATGATTTTTAATTTTTTAATTTTTTAATTTTTAATTTTTTTTATTTGTTTATTTATTTATTTGTTTATTTTTTATTTTTATTTTTTTAAAATTTATTTTGTTATTTATTTATTTATTTATTTATTTATTTTTTATTTATTTATTAATTAATTTTTTTTATTTTTTTTTATTTTATTTTATTTTTTATTTTTTTATTTATTCATTTTTATACATTTAGGCTTATCTTGATTCTTGGATGCATTTACAGACCAAAAGTGTCTGGCTTGAGTGTTTTCTACTCCGTAATTGCCAACCTCGATTGTCCCAAAGGGCGTTCGATAGTAATCTTGGTATAATTGAAAACGGTCATAACATAGCTGAGTGGTTTGGTTTGATATCGAGGATCAAGGATTCATTATTGGAAATGATTGCATCAAGTAGTAGTCTCCTGAGGATAATGATTCAATGGAAACATTAATGCAAGACTACACACAGCTTTATACTATTATTGAACGTATCAAGACACTTAATTTCATTTCCCATAATACGTCCTTGAAGCAGATTGTCAATACCGGTGTTGATTCCGCGATATATATAGGTTGGTGAAATTCTTGCGTCGGGAGATAAACAATTGATTTAATTGCTTACTAGTGCAGACGTCTTAACCTCTCGACCACCGAGCTTGCCCGATGACAATTGGCCGGCTAGAATCCCATATAGCAATGGGTTCCGCGATATATATAGGTTGATGAAATTCTTGCGTCGGGAGATAAACAATTGATTTAATATCAATTGTTTATCTCCCGACGCAAGAATTTCACCAACCTATAGATTGACGTCAACAACATTTAATATGTGTTTTGGGGTTTCTTGTCAATTTTCAAACATTGATCTGGACAAAACTGAGTCAAGTGACAACCTCAAATGCATTCTGGGAATCTAATATGGCCGCCATTACCAAATTCAATATCACAATGTTTTCGCATTTTCATGATTTTTGCTATATTTTGGTAGTTGAGTTGTTTGGCACAATATATGTTTTGTCAATTGATTTTACGGAGACTTCTTTATTATACAGCAGATTCTTTGTTATACATCAGAATTTCCCATTGTGCATCAACAGCAGACCTGCTGTAACTTTACAGAACAGAGAATAGGAACGTAACCAATTGTGATGTGATCTGGGAAAACCCTTCACATGGTGAAATTTGTTATATACATCAAATTAACGAGGACACTGTGCTGTTTTCAAAACTGTTTTATTCATGATTCTAGGTTGTCTATAACTTGAGTTATGCTCTCGGGAAGTTATAACCGCCGCTGTCCTTAAAAAACAATGGCGGAAACGAAAAACAAAGACGGCTTTTTAATTATCTATCATCATGTGTTTTTACATCTAAAACGATGGAATTTTTATTTAATATTTTCAAGAATGATCATTTGGATATTAACAGTTAAAAAACTCAAATTGTCAACAACAATTGGGGACTATTTTGCCATTATCTTCAAAACAAGTTTGCCGACATCCGACGGGTTTTCCCAGATCGCATCACAATTAGTAATGGCACATTTCTGTATATGCACAGGAAAATCTGAAAACAGCTGTAGATATTAGATTGTTTTCAACAGAAAAACTACTGTGAAATCACACTTTGTTTTACAGTGTACGACATTAATGGTGCTACAGGATGTTAATATATTATCTGTTTATCAGTAACTGAACTGACCAATGCTTGAAAATTATAGGGAAAATATAGGGTAAATGATGTTTTGAAAAAACATCCATAGTTTCATAAAAATCGGTTGTAGAATAAAGAAACTTTAGAAAGGTACACAATTCCTCCCCCGCCCCCCCATCCAAAAATAAATAAATAAATACAAATTAAATAGAAAAATTAAATAAAAAACCTGATAACACAAAACATATAGGCCTATAAAAACAGGTCTGACAGGTTTTCAATTTGTAGGAGATTTAGGCTCTGTTTATCGAAGGAAAATCGCAAACTTGGAATTGCTTTTGATCATAATTAAAGATAAACATGCCTTGCACACTCAAACCTAGTTTTAAAAAACATAGTAGATAATGAGGTATGAAATTTGTATTGGGTCATATTCGTCGATCGGTGGCTCATAAATATTTTAGACTATACTGACCGTTTTTCTTGCAATACCAACAGTTATTTTAAAGCGCTGAGAATGTGTGGGATCAAAGGCGGGGGGTCAAAGCCTAGGGGCCTGTGATTGGCCATCGTTTAAAAGAAACCGCCCACAAATCAACAATTCTTTTGTATGAATCTCCATCCGATTTCTAAAGGGAAAACAAAGAAACACGTAAACTCTCGATTATATTGATCTTGCTGTATACAGTGTAATGTACATGTATAATTATGTACGTGTGTTCGTATGGACCCTCTCTGGGGACAGCGCACAGTGTGTGCTGAATTTCTCGGGCCAGAAATCGGTACGGGATTGGGGTATACCGTTGTGCGCACTTCGCCAACAGTCTTGGTCAAGGCTAGGTGAGGCTGTGCGACCCGGGTGCGCCCCCATATTGACTAAATCCTGGATCTGTTAGTCACTGCCTGCATGTCACCATCACTTCTAAGTATTATAATTGATTTAATTTTTCCCTACACTGACGTGTGCATAACACTGTATACTCAGTGTCTGTGAAAACACTACACAGGGGACTCTGACGGGATTCGAACCCACGCTTACTAGTGCAGACGTCTTAACCTCTCGACCACCGAGCTTGCCCGATGACGACTGGCTGGCTAGAATCATATATAGCAGCGGGTTCCGCGATATATATAGGTTGGTGAAATTCTTTCGTGGGGTGATAAACAATTGATTTAATTTTGGCCTACACCGACGTGATAAACCCCCGATGCAAGAATTTCACCAACCTATATATATCGCGGAACCCGCTGTTATCTAGGATTCTAGCTACCCAATCATCATCGGGCAAGCTCGGTGGTCGAGAGGTTAAGACGTCTGCACTAGCAAGCAGAAGGTCGTGGGTTCGAATCCTGCCCAAGTCGCCTGTGTAATTTTTTCACAGACACTCGGAAAGCACTGAGTATACAGTGCTATACACACGTCGGTGTAGGGCAAAATTAAATCAATTGTTTATCACCTGACGCAACAATTTCACCAACCTATATATTTATTATATTCTCCGTGATAAAATGAATACAAACAATTCTGAATGTAGTTTCACTATTTCTCTGTAATGACACAACGAAATAAAGTATGGTAGTATCTACAGGCTTTAACTATTAGTATTTTGTCTTTCAAGAATGGAACTAAACATATTTTATGCGAACAATTATAATTATTAAGTATCGTAAAAAAATATATAAAAAAAGGACCAATAATCTTGTTAAATATCCTTGTTAAATCTTGTTAAATATTGAATTTTTAAAGATTTTCCTTCAATAATTTTAAGTAGAGGAATAACATATTATTAGCATTTGCTATTCCATATGGAAGGTGGGACATTGTTAATGTGTCAATTAACATTAAAATTGATGGAAAGTGTTTAAATAGGGTGAATTATACAACTTTTTAGGGGTTATTATTGACTCTGGCCTGACGTGGAATAATCATATCAAGTCCATTTCGACAAAGATTGCCAGAGGTGTTGGGATCCTTTCTAAACTGAAACATTCATTACCTAAGCATGTTCTTCGTTCATTGTACTTTACTCTTATTTATCCTCGCCTGACTTATTGCATGACTGTTTGGTCTAGTACAACGTATTCTAATATTAAAAAGCTTTTGACTCTCCAATTTAAATGATCACACCAGCAAGCTATTCGCTTCACTCAATATTCTCAAACTTCCCGATCTAATCAATGTTCATATAGCCACTTTTGCATACCGTTCTATAAATAATCTTAATCCTTCCATATTCACATATTTTTGTGTGTACAACAAAGACATACATGTACACAATACGAGACAGGCCGCTAATATGCATAAACCACGTCCTCGGACTAACATTGTAAAGCAGAGCTTACGTTATCGTGCCAATACTTGTTGGAATTCTTTGCCTAATACTATGAGAAAATAAGTTTCACCACACTCATTCAAAAAGAATCTTAGTGCATATTATTCAAGTAGCTATTAAGTATGCTTCTTATATTATGTTCTGAATTTTGCTATATGCCTTATTTCAGTTGATCTATCTATCAAACTATTATTAATCTATTATTTATATTATACTATTAAATTTTTTCTCTGCATAGGGAGTGGCTCTACTCGTTAAGCCTATCAAGGTTTTCTAGATCACTTCCTTTCTCTTTGTATGTAACATACTATATATTGTTAATTAATACGTTGAATATCATATATTGTATGTACACTGAGAAGAAACACATAAATGAAATGAAATGAAATGAAATGTATCAGCGGCGAATCCTTAAATGAAATGTGAGTGTCACATCTCAACCCAGTTCCAGTGCTTTAAACGTCTTTTTCGTGTACTTTCTTTGAAGGGCCATGATTGCATAATAATAACTGTTTGTTACAACTGACCATTTATCTGTTCTTTTACTTTACAATTGTACTTTTGTATGGGGAGTCCTTTTGATACGCAGCGGCGTGCTTGAGTGAGCAGCCAGTCTATTGTAGTATAAAAAGAATTAGTGTGTGTTGTAACTTGGTCAGTATGCCAGATAGTGGTTGTAGTGTGTACATGATATTTGGTACATTGTGTGTAGGCTCTGTGGGGCACAGAATGGAATCTTGACCAGAATTCACGTGTTTGGAGGCTAGCGGCCCAGATCTTAATCACATGGTACAGTAAGCATCCTACCTGCCCCACATATGACTGGGAGTACAAACGTCAGTCAAGGAGCAATGGGCTTGGCGTAGTTTTCAAAAGGGGACTGAGGGTGTACTTGTATAACGACAGCATCAGGGAAGCAGACCATTCATACAAAAATGGGAATTTTTCAAACTTTAATGGTGGTGATTAAGAACTGTTAACAGATATTTTGGAAGTGTATCGAGTCAAAGATTAGTATCTCAATGATTTTTAAGTGCATCGAGTCAAAGTTAGTGTCTGAATTATTATTAACTACAGTGAGTCAAAGTTAGTGTCTCGATTATTAGCTGCAGTGAATCAAAGTTAGTGGCTGAATTATTAACTGCAGTGAGTCAAAGTTTAGTGGCTGGATTATTAAGTAAATGCGTGAGCTAATTAAATTGTAAATAAAATTAGTAAATTAATGTAAATATATATTTTGGATTTCTTTGCGCTGATTTATATCTGCGGTGGTTTTGATTCCTAGGTCACCGCGTAGAACCCTTACAGGTTAGTTGTGACAGTGAGGGTGTTGAACATCTTGAAATTCGCTCAACTTGTGTGAGTTGAGAATGATACGCAAGAGGCGAGTTACCAGACTAACCACATTATTTTATTCACGTCAATAATGATGCTTTCAAAATCCAATTACTGGGCGACATTGTTACCGAAATAGGTTGTACGCGTCAAGGCAATAGCTCTATCTCAACGAAAACTATGTGAAGCGGAATTGTGTTGCCACGATTCAAGAATACAATTCTAAAATATTGATACTTGCTATAATGGAACACCTGTCAGTAAGCTCTGCTCCTCCCAATGAAGACATTTCGTTGCAAGTTGGAAATAGGCTTAAAGGTTTAAAGGTATACGCATTTTTCATTTTTTGGGGGTCTATATTGGACCTAAGAACAGCAGGTTCTGTGGTTTAAGTAAGCTTTTATATTTTTAAGTTAGGTTTTTATATTTTAAAGCCATATTCACTACCCCATTTTACCCTTTCAAGTCAAGTTTTTCTTTTCCTTTTTATTTATTGGACCTTGGAACAGCAAACTTCATGTTGTTTTTTTTAAAGTAATATATACTTTTCCTTTTTACCCTTACCCTTAAAATATTTATATAAAGAGAAATACAAGTCTGCGAGTTTGACAAAGTCTGAATATTTATAATCAGTCGTCCCTGTCATTCGACGCACTTCTTGGAATAGTTTAATCAATTTGTCCACGGTGATATAATTAATATTTTTGCATATCGTGAGATATGTTAAAGGCTGAATAAACCTTAGGTTTATTTATACTCAAAACAACACACGAACAAAAAGACAAGTGGGAAGTGACTTGCCACAAGCCACTTCGCGCAGGTTCTTTTCATGTGTGGTGCTTACTATCCGAGATACCGCGCGTGCATTGACTGACTGAAGGCAAAAACGACTGGTTCACTAGATTAGCAATGAATCATCATAATGGACAGATTATTTTGGGGGAATTGTCCATGGTCTTGGCTTTGTAATGGTTGAACTGCGCATTTCCATGGACTTATTTTTGCTGTTTATGACTTTACCAAGCCCCTATAAATAATGGAAACAAATCTCATAGGAGATACAACTGGAATGAGTACAAAATATGCCAGAAAATCACTGCCAGTACACATGACAAAAAAAGAGGTTAAGCATAAAAATGATCGTCAAATCATCCAAGCACTGGTGGATCACTCTGAAATCTTCATTAAACATAAAACATTCCTCTAGTGTTCATCAACAATCGGCCAATCAACAACAACAAAGCACTTAACCGATCATTGACTCGTAAACTGCTCAAACCAGATAACGAGCTTGCTCCAGATAATCCTCTCACAACCACAGAGGAACGTGATCTAACTAAACTAGCATCTTGGTCTGAGAAATGGAAGCTTAAGTTCAGTGCATCTAAAGCTCTGTCCATCATCATATCTCGGTCAAGGACTACAAAACCACGCATTCTCAACTAACATTTTTTGCAATTACAAAATGATGTGGCCTACACCAAACTTGGAATGATGAGGAAAGCAAAATAGAACAATCTCCAGCAACTATTTACAAGTCTTTCATCAGATCTAATTTAGAGTAAGGTACTGTAGTCCAATTTGCAGCACAAAAAACCTAAGGATTTTAGACAATCTTTAAAATAAAGTCGTCTCTTCTCTTTTAGTGAATCTTCACGACGCACTCGAAGGCATCGTAGACAAGTTGCTGGTCTCACAGTCTTCCGCAAAATGCAGTATTCTTTGCTGCCTCACCCACTGGCAAGTCTTAAACTACTTCAGCTTAAAGCATACCGTTTTACCTGGCAGTCATCTGCATCCCATCAACATACAGTTGTTATTCCAAAATCTCGGACTTCACAGCATTATAAGTCCTTTTAGCTTCTTATGCCAGGCTCTGGAACTATTTACCTTCCTTATGTTTTATATAACTCCCAGACAAACCCTTTTAATTTGATGTAACCTAAGCTGATAGAACATTAGGCCGATTCCATGAGGCCAAAAAGAAAGTTTCCGGTTTTTGGTCTCAGCGTCGCCTCAGACCCGCGCGTCGGCATTTATATTTATTTATTTATTTATTTTGCTATGAAACGATATCCAATTGCAGCCAAAATTGCTGGATCGATGGAATTCTGGTGTGCCTGATTTGTGAGGCCTCTCTTAGCCACCATACTTTGTATGTGGGAAATTTGTTCCCGCGTATACATGTATCACGTATTTCCCTGTAATTATTATTATTTTTTTTTTTAAGATAAAAAAAAAAACGCGTTATCGCACCGATTTTGAAGCCAACCTGTGTCCAGAAACCGGAGCCTTCAGAACAAATGAGTTAAATGGAACTTTCTATCTTTTACAGTCACATACTTTTGCTGTCTACGGAGGCTCGTACTTCGGATCATCAGATCAACATTTTCACCAATACTTGCGAGCAGTATCGATCCCAAAACAGGGTTATGGACCCGGAGAAAAGGTTGCTATCCGATAAACAAACTTGTCAACAAAATGGCGGTCAAAAACCTGATTTTCAGGTAGAAAAACTCCTTATTCTCGTTGATGAAATGCAAGCTGTTTGAATGACATGATATTATGAAGGGTGAGTGAGAGGGTTTATGCGGCCAGTAGCATTTCTGGGTCTCATTTAAGATGAATTTATTTAATCATTCAATCGACGGAAAACGCCAATACCTGTAACAAACTCAACATAGGGTGAGTGAAATTTGAGTGCCTTGAATGGGAATGATTAGATCACACGGTACCATCTGAACTGATGCATTGCGCTCGACTTCTTCTCGTGCAAAAGATAATTTGAGATGTCACATCGAGATATAATTTTGCCCGCGCTCACTATTTGTATAAAATATGTCTAGATTGGACATTGTTTTATTAGCTGCATTCACGCGATTCTGCCGCGAAACGTCATTTGCCTTGATGTCATCTGGTTTGGGTTTTCTTTTGACATTTAGTTTCCGCAATCTTCCATCAGCGATCAATTGAATGCAGTCAAAGACATGATGATTAGTTGTTATTGTCCAGTGTCCATCCGCTACAATGTGTACTTTTTTCAGCGTTTGCTGGATGCAATCTGACCAAACATTGTAATCCAGTTTTTTCGATTTCCCCTGAACAAATCCCAAGAAAGGAAATGATTGTCCGTATCACTTGAGGTGGGGTCGTTTATAGATACAGCTGTCCGCTGTAGGCAAATTATTAAATTCATTGCTTCATGTCCGTATGTTTGTTTCAGACAAACTTTCATTCAATAATTATATGCTCAATGATTACTAAATTTAAATTACCATTCAATAAAGATGATTCTTTAATGTACCAAAAAATCAACGTTCCCCATGTCGTCAGTGTCATGCATTATTCATTTTTCATTGACGACGTTACCTACTGGGAGACCCCCGCGAACTGAGTTATTATTATTATTATTTTATTCAGATAAAAATCAACAAGGACAATGGATGACATACTAATAATACAAAAATACAAAAATACAGAAAAACAAACAGAAAACAAAACTACAGTTGATTTCATCTGGGATAGCCCAAAAAGCCAATTACACAGGCTTATTTCCATTGGGGTCCATTGGGAGTTACTCGAGTTCGTGTATTAAACAATGCAAGTTACATCGATCGCTACCATTTAACGATAGGAAAAGCTCCAAAAATGTCTGGCACTAGCGAATCATAGGCGGAATACAGCGTTGATGAAGAAGAAGTGTTTTCTTTATTAGTAATGATGATTTTAGCGCTTGAGGGAGCCCTCCCAAAGAGAGAGTGCGACAAAGGTGACGAGTAAGGCAAGATTTGTGGTGCAGACCCAGTACCCAGATTTAAGCCACTCGACGCCAGCAGCACATATGACTATCGAATCAGACGATCCACCAGGCGAAAACAACAAGGTCGACTGCCTAATACAGCATGGTAAATCCTTACAATCATTGAATTATCGTGCATAAATCAGTCATGGAAATATAACAGTTACTGTTTATTGTTGTTTAGAGTGAGAAATACTCATGTTGATACTTTGTTTACGAAATGGTTATTCAGATTGTGTACATGTATATGTAATATGCAGTACATGTCCATGTCCGTGTCCATGTACACTTCATGTACACTGTACATGTAGTTCATTGTAAATATACCAAAATGGTCATTTCCTGTTTTGATTTTATAGAAATATGTAGCTGACAATCCAATGGATTGGCTATTTACTATTATATTGCCACTCAATTACTTCACAATTTAGATATAGGTTTCTCTCAAAAACGTTGAGTTTTAATGACTAAAATAGTTCATCATCACCATGCATTCATAATCAAGTTACAACATACGCCGTGGTGTCAATCCTAGCAATGCTACGTTATCAGAATCATTGTATAGCATTTGTTTAATTACTGTGTGAAATTACTTCACTTAACATCATGTCTTTTGGCACAAATTTTGCACCACCGGGAAATTGATGGAACAGTATTTTAATGTTTTATAAATATAATTTAACACTTGATTTATTGCTTATTTTAATTTACCCCCAGTTCTTTTCAGAACTAATTACTACTCAATTGAGATTCTTACATGGTGTCACCGCAATTAGTCTTACTTATCATTCTCACCATGCAAAGCTACAAGTTTTACTCATTTACAGACTGTTTACGAGAGGCTAACTGGACAAGGGGATGAACAAGCAGTTTGGAAGGATGTCTGATCATGCCGATTATTCAAGTTCACGGTGTAGTGGCAACATCTGTTCAGTTCCAAAAAGAGATATATTTCACGCTGTATAACAATCAACAAGGATATTACAATGTGTGAGGATTAAAGATAAAGATGAAATCAATTTCTAATTTTAAGAACTTGTAATGTACACTAGAGTAATTTGAATTGAAAATAAGTTAATTGTCACATGAAGATTCTGAGTTTATTGCGTACATTTGTCGTCATGTTTGCTCTCTTTTACAGTATTACAAATTTCACATATCCACTGTAGTTTGTTATACTTCAGAATTTTACAGTACTATTGTAGGAAATTGTACTTCCTGTGTAATTGCTATCAAACTGCAGCAAATTTACAATATGATTTCTTTATGGTGACACTGTGGGGACACTGTGATATCTCTATGGACACACTGTGGGGACACTGTGATATTTCTATGGTAACACTGTGGGGACACTGTGATATTTGTGTGATCACACTGTGGGGACACTGTGATATCTCTGTGGTCACACTGTGGGGACACTATGGTTTTGTTCCAAATTCATAGTGTCACACACAGAGAACACACTGTGGCCACAGTGTGGCCACAGTGTGGCGACTGGGTGGAATACACTGTGTGGACACTGTGTGTTCACACATAGGTTTCACTATGGTGACACTGTGAAATTTTTAGAAGGGAATTGACCTAAAAGCGTTTATTCAGTGGTTGAAGGAAGACTGTGGTTTGGTTTAGTTTTCATCCATAAAATTTCAATCAACCATTTCGATGTACACAATGAGAATGTGCATCAGTATATGTTAATTTTGTTGGCGATGTTTAAATATTTTAATACCAAGTATAATTTTACTGTGCCATCTCCAGGCACGGATTGACATGCATCTTCCTGCTGTTCACTTAGATGCAATTCGTGTTGCAACTGACTCAATACACAAAGGATAAAGCCTTTTGTACTTGAGCCGCTCTAAATAATACAGGAAATACTGCATGTGCTTACTGTTCGTTTTCATTAATTAAAGATAGATCGTCCGTGTTAGGCTCAAGAGATATCCAAAATAGAATTTGAAAGCGAAAAAACATTGAAACACAATATTGTTATTAAACGAACAAAAAAAATATGAAATGTGGATGTCGGGAACTATATAAAAACGAATGAGAAGAATGAACATGCCCTGGTGCAAGCTGAGGACTACAACAGTGACTAAAACCAGTGGTACTAATCCTTGGACGGATTGTTTCGTTCAATGTCTCAAATAAAAGTTTGTAACTTCCTTCAGAAAAATAGCAATTAAATATTTAAATCTATTTTTACCGTCAAATCAGCCAAAACACGGCGATATATCTTTAACGAGCAGCGGAGAACGGTAAAAAAGAAACCTTTCAATACACATTAACACACTTTATATATGCTTACGTTAATATTCAAAGACAGTGTGTACGCTTTTGGTAATATGTATGTAAATGGGCAGTTCCACAAATGAGATGACCAAATGCTAGTCCTGCACTTAATCCTTTTATGGATAGGCTAACATGTACATCATTGCACCAAATGGCATCATAAAACTAAATTAAAAACCCCGAACTCTGCTGTCAGACGCATTCACGTGTGGAACTACTTAAATGCATCCATACTTGATAAAAACCGAGAGATGTGTACAAAAATTAACCTGTGAAAGTGTCAGCTTAATTAATTGTGCCATTAATGATGGAATATTGATAATGCATTTTGTTTATTTGTACATCGTTCACCGGGGTGTTAAAACAACACCAGGGATGTAAAAATGTATTATTCTAAAAATTCATATTGGGTGAGATTTGAACACCAATGGTTCAACCTCTACCGTCATAGTTTATCCAATGTATTTTTATTATGTGCATATTATTATTAAATAAATTATTAAATAGATCACTGGACGGGGATATCCATTTCAGATCAGTTTATGTTTATGTTTTCTCTAAAATAACATTATGTCAGACGGAATAACTTTTTAGGATGTTTGGTACTGTTATCATCTTTAAACCATTTTAGCATTTTGATTTAAATTTTTACCGTTTCTTTTTGTGTAATTACCAATCCATTTAATACCACGTCTTTCTACAGGAACTATAGAATCAGTGTTGTTAAATTTAAACATGTATTGCCCGTGTTTTACCGGAATTTGTTGTTTCCAGTGGAACATTGATAGTTTCATTTAAAACGTTTTTAATTTGTATTTATTTTTTTAATTATACAGTTGAACAATGAATACGTGTTTCGGCAAACATGGTGCGTTTTAAACGTATATGCATTGGTTATTTGGTAAAATAGGATTCTGAATAAAAAAATTGTGCAGTTTTCTAAAAGGAGCAAACAAATATCGTTGAAGTTAAACATGGAAATTATCGATGACCATGCCATCTTTCTATATATAAAAATAAATAAATAAATAAATAAATACAAAAATAAATAAAAAAATAAAATAAAATAAAAACATTGTTCAGTGTTGCAGTATACATCCAAAGCATGGCTCACTAATTTAATTTCCTCCAAGGAAGGCGTGAAGTGAACCACACGGTCGCCGGCCGTGTGAGACGACATGGCGCGAGTGAACTGCAGGTTCTTGTAATGTGCGACTACATTTTTGCATAGTTCAATATAGATTCATTATTTTTTATTAATTTCTTGAAGCATTTTGGTCTATCTTTTAAACGTGTAACAACTTTGTTTTGATAATCAGTTACAGCCTAGCTGCACGGAACTAAACGAACCCGCAGTTTTAAATGAAGAGGAAAACATCACTGATATAATGTCAAATTAAACACACGATACAGTGAAGGATATTTTTGTCTATCTTGTTTGTCTAAGTTTGTCTATCTTGTCGAGTTATGACAATTTCATGACCACAACCAGAAAAAATATGAACAGGCTAAATACGAATAATTATATCTATGCACGTATGATTCATATCTAACAATTTTATAGTTGTTATAATGGCATGGAATTATATGACATTTACTGGATATGGTGTTTTTGACTACGGCTATTGGCTGTAGCGGACATGTAAAAGCATTTACTGGAGCTTAATTTGTTTATCAAATAATCGTACCGGGTCTGAATTACCTAACAAATGTAACAGAAATAAAATCCACCACAAAATATAATTTGTTGGCGCAATTTGGTTTCACCTTGGCCACTTGTGCATCGGTAACATGCATACATATAATCAAAAGGCAAATATCTAATCAAATATTCAATATCTCCACGTAAATTCGATCGGGCAATTAAGGCCTAATATTTGACTTTATTATTTTATTCGTTCTCTTGTTAGTTTACGATCAATAATTAACACTTATCAGTAACAATCACTAATGTTATATTATTTAACGTAGATGCATTCGAACCGTCAGGTCACATTACGTGACGTTTTGATATATGAAGTAAGGTACCAAATCCTTGTTAAGAATATAGAATATAATTATTATATAATAGTATTTTATTTCGAACCGCTTTGTGCCGTAAAGGTCAAATAACATATGGTCCATATAACACTAAGTTCATAGCTTAAAATTACAAAATAAATACAAAAATAAGTTAAAAGGTGGCAACAAGCAAATTGTACATAAGACAAAAACGTCTATGGTTACATGGTCATAGGTCGGCTTAAAAAATGGTACGGTGACGCGCATTTTTTCACCAACCAGTGAAACACGTAATACATGTATACGCGGTTATTGGAACCACACCAAATTCTCCATTATATAAAGTATGGTGGCTAAGAGACCTCACAAATCAGGCAATCGTTCATACCCTGTATGTGAAAAAAATGTTGTTTAAAACACAGCACGGCAGATTTCCAACGATCCAGCAATTTTGGCTGCAATTGGACATCGTTTCATAGCAAAAATAAATAAACAAATAAATAAATAAATAAATAAATAAGTAAATACATAAAATTAAAATGCGAACGCGCGGCTCTGATGAGGCCAGAAACAGGAGACTTAACCTAAAAAGCCTTGCTTTTTTATCAAATTATTATTATTTATTTGAACATTGCACTTATCTGTGAGGTCTTTTTGAATCCAGAGACCTAATTGTACATCGTTTTGCTATGTGTATGTGTTGAGGGTGACATTGTTTATAGCACACTTGGAGGCCCTGCCATTTGGACGGATGTAACTGCAGATGGATGTTGTTGAACCATCTTGATCTTCTTGTATGTGGCCTTGACACTTAATTATATTGTGCTCTGCAAATTGTCAGGTGTTCCACGTATTTCCTGTATTCGGATTGGGGAACCTTGGGCCGCGTCATTAATAATGATTTGAAAGCCAATGAGGCTGAATTTCGTACCTGTCTCCATACTATATATTATAATTGTAATTTGTTTTATTCAATATGTATAGATATATGTTTATATATATATATATATATATATATGTATATATATGTATATATATATGTGTGTATATATATGTGTGTGTATATGTATATATGTGTGTGTATATATAAACACCTCAAAAAAAGAAAGTCCCCACCTGTATGTTTTAAAAATATTTTTAAATTTTAGAGACTTATGAGCATAAACATTATATGACGATTTAGCCTGATCATCGACACACATGTTGCAAGCAAGATTTGTGCTAACGTTGCGCATCAGTGCACACAACTCGGTTGATTGTGTGGGGGTACCTGTTCATTTCTCACAACTTTGCATTGTGGCTCAAAATAACGCCCCTGAACTCAAGCAAAATGGGTTATCCCTTTTGTCATCAGCTTTATTTGTCTGTTACATAATGTCTTGGAGCACTTTTAAACTAAAGACCTCATTATTGGAATGTTCATTTGCATGGGAAGGTATTGCCCAGGTCCGCATCCGTCGCCTCATAAACAGTATGCACCGAAGGTGTCGGGCAGCAATCGACAATCGTGGCGGTTATACCCCTTACTGAACAAACCCAACATGCTGCTTATGTCTTAAGTATTGGTCAATAAAGCTGATGACAAAAGGGATAACCCATTTTGCTTGAGTTCAGGGGCGTTATTTTGAGCCACAATGCAAAGTTGTGAGAAATGAACAGGTACCCCCACACAATCAACCGAGTTGTGTGCACTGATGCGCAACGTTATCCGCACAAATCTTGCTTGCCACATGTGTGTCGATGATCAGGCTAAATCGTCATATCATGTTTATGCTCATAAGTCTCTAAAATTTAAAAATATTGTTAAAACATACAAGTGGGGACTTTCTTTTTTTGAGGTGTTTATATACACACACATATATATAAACGGGTAGCGAGCAAAGAAAAATTGGCTGATGCCGGACTCGAACCCGCGACCTCTCGATTACCGTACGAGCGCTCTACCAACTGAGCTAACCAGCCCCTATGTGGGTGGGCGGTCCACTTATGCCAATTATCTATTGCTCTATGGGGCCAGGTCAGAGGCCAAACCATATCTGCCGAGTAGCCAGGGATCAAGCCCCAGTCAGATGCAAACAACCCGGGTAACGGCAGTAGCGGGGATCACACAATTAACGGGACACAAGACTTTTTTATATAAGGCTTATATATATATATATATATATATATATATATATATATATATATATATATATATACTACTCAAAATAATTTAGGGAACAAAACAATTTAGGGAACACGGGAATAATCTCATGATAAAGGATGCATGTAGTGATTACACATTTCATGACATGACTACTGAAAGAGAGAGGGGGTTGCAAATGAAAATCCCGGTTCATGGAACATTCCAATAACGGGTGTGACCACCTCTTGCAGTAAATCCGGTGTTCCCTAAATTGTTTTGTTCCCTAAATTGTTTTGAGTAGTGTATATATAAGCCTTACGTTCCCACTTGATGTGAGTGACACAGGTTTCGCGTATGTGCACCATTATGATGGATTATTTCCCCACTGAACCCAGCACAATGCATAAACAAATTCATTGGCCAGTTTCGGTGAGAATCGATCAGTTCCACAACATTTGGCATATTGGAAATTATGTATCGTATGGACCACGAATGGGTATAAATGGGGTGTTTATTATCAGTAGAGTATATAGGCCAAAAAAGCAGCGTTTAAGAGAGTTCCACACCTGCTGACTAATACTTAACATTAATCGCATTAGATTTGCCTTCATAATCACCGCCATATCGGCTGCGGTCACCGTCTAAGGATGTGGCGGCTGCCACAGAACCTTTGCTAAGATTGGAGAGCACTATTGCATCCATTAACAAATTAATTATTGTAGAAAACCACCTTGTACTCTATAGTAAGTCGAGCGAAGATGTATGATATTTAGAAAGAGGTAGGTGAGAGTATGGAATACGGAAGTTTTAAATCACTTTATTTAAAACTTCAAGCGACCGTCATCACTAGAGGGCTATGGTGTGCACGAAGCTAATATCCCGGATGTCTATATTGTGTATATATTTATTGGAGTTAGTAAACACCCGTTTGACTTTGCTGATGACATTCATGACGATATCATGTCGTAGATTCATTATATGGTTTGGACATTTTGGCATTTCGGTTTCTCTCTTAATCAAATGTCTCATTTGCACCATTGAGTTTTTGGTAGCAAAGGCAATTTAGCGATCACAGATTCATTTTTGAATACGAAGAGTCTGCCATGGTGTACTGTTCTCAGTACAGTACTGTCATAATTAACAGGTCATGGGATCAGAGTGATAGTTTTAGATTAACTCTGTGACTGAAACTAATACCCCACATGATAAGGTCATATTGCCGTTGCTGCTGCATAAATGAGCAAGTAATTTCCAGTCACTGTGTTCATCTTAATACACTGGGACAACGATTCCATGCCCTGTTGAAAGTCAGCTCTGATCGTGATGATATAGTCCCTTTAACATTTGACCCTTTCACAGGAATAAAACCCTTATCTGCTGAGTGTCATTCCAGTCTAAGACCCAGTTCCAATCTTGTGTTTGTTTCCAAGAATCAAAAGCATGTATCCATGAATTATGCAGTGGTAAGCAACTTCTGACTTGAAAACCATGATTTTACTTTATGGCAGAGTTTGGGTTAATACATGATTATTGAGATATGTAAATAAGCACTTCTGTGTGTGCTTAGGTCTACTATGCTAGGTTTTCCTACCTTAGGCCTGGCACAGGAACTATTTTTCCCGCTGAATTATTAGTATACTTCATCTAACTTCAATGATCATTATACACTATCTACCAATGAGCGTAAGAAATACATCAACCATTGATTTTATAGGTCCCCCATCATGAAAACTCTCATTTCATGTGAAATAAAAACTTCTTTATTTTTATCTAATTTTTTTTTGCTTTCAGACATTTTACTTTCAGCGAGACTTTAATATTTCAATTATAGTTTGTATTCAAAGATAGAAAGGTACTGGGAAAATTCTACAAGTCAATTCTACTCTTTTCTCGTCTCCTGTGACCTGTATATTATATTATAGTACCCCCATAAATTAAATTTTGTCTTAATCAAATAGATTGCTATAAACTACATCAGCAATGGTGTAAAAACACAGTGAAAATATAGTGTAAGTCCTTCCCCCTTTTCCCATTTGCCTAAAACCTACAAATATAACTTTCTGAAATGTTAATGGCATTTCTTAAAAATTCTCAAATAAATAAAATAAGGGGTAATTGCCTGTCGAATGTGTTTATGTGGTGAAAAATTTCAACACCTGTTATGCTTATGTTCAAATGATACGAGAAGCATGCAATATATCGATAGTATTATCGTTAATGTACTGCAGATATACGTTTTATAGTTTTAGGGATTTTACTTCAGATACAGAAATAGCGGTAAGGATGTTTGACACACAAAGCATACATGCTTTTTGTCGCTTAATATATTATCTTATTTTTATGAACAAAGTTCAAAGAATGTAACAATAATTTAAATAACGTGGCTCTAAATCATTTTAAAAAAATCTAGTTCATGAGTGACAATACACAAGAAAACGTCAGACAGTAATGCTATAGCCTACCCCTAAGTATGGCTCTAAAAATAGTGAATGCATTAACATTTTTATTGAATCTCTGTAACTATTAATGACAATACGTTGGACGCTCAGAGGTCACCATGCTACGGAGGCTACTTTCACCAGAAGACTTCGCAGAACACCTACACAATTCAATTATAGTGCGTGCAGATGGCGCGACCGTCGAACATTATTCTCAAAGATTGCTTAAACCCATGCACGTATACTGCAAAAAATCTGGTGATAAAATAACAACAGTGGTGTCAACTTTGTTGGGCGACTGAAGACCACTGGTGTAATTTAAAATAAGACTTGTAGCTTTGCATGGTGAAAAAAAGGATAAGTAAAGAACTGGTTGGTTACAACTCAGTATGCTCTGATCCAGGCACGTGCATACATAGGTCCCAAAGGGTGCTTGAGCCCCTGCCCTTTTTGCCTAGTATAAAAAGTGCCCTTTTTAGCCCAAGGTTTTTGTTTTTGTTTTTTTTTGAATGAATTATTAAGTTCCTGTTGCGCATAGACTGCCCTGCCTAGTTGAAAGATGTCAGGATAGAATAAAATTAGAATAAATATTAGGTCAGCAGAGATGCCCCTTACTATTCCTGTGCACGGGCCTGCATGTGCCCCTCCGCGAAACTAGATTTCACGCATAGCCGCGCGCGCCTATACGTCTTTGATAGGCAGGCACACGCTGTCACTGAAACACGAAATTGACATCCCGCTCCCACTCGAGACCTATGTCTTACAGTTTTTATTAATAAATAAACGCCCAAATTTTTTTTAGCTCAAGCGCTACGCGCGCTCGCATGGAATTACACTGCCCTTTTCAGACTCTGAGCCCCTGCCCCTCTACAACCCTGTGCACGTCCCTGCTCTGATCGTCTTCAGGAGAATGCCGGAATACCGGTTCTTTTCAGAACTATTTACTACTTAAAAAAGAATTTCTCCATGGTGTCATCGCAAACAGTCTTTACTTATAATTTTAAACACCCAGGTTTATGTAGTGTAATATTTTATGCAACACATGTATTCACGTATTATATGCTGCATAGTTAATGAGCATGGCGTGAACATGGCTTCGTTGCAATATGGACATCCCCTTACCCTATACGGGTTTTTCCCATTGGGATATTAGTCACTCGCCTTGCTACCAACGTATGTCTGCGGTCGCCCATGATTGGCTGATTATACGGCTACTTCTGAATATAAATGAGTATCTAAAGTGGCAATTGTCAGTCTCAGTAAGAAGTCTAACCATCTCAAACAATCTGTCACACTTTATCACACGTACACTAGATTTGCACTTAACAGTTACATACTACGTACGGGTGATAATTCCTATTGACTCAATATGGCTGAACATATTTTGGTGCTGCGCATCATTAAAACAATTGTTGGTTTGCTTGGAATTTTCGGGAATGCTTTAGTGTGTCTAGTTATCTACAAGACAACAGCCATGCACACTAAGACCAACGCCTTCATCGCCAACCAAGCCATCATCGACTTCTTAGGTTCGGTGACGCTTCTCCTCAGCAGCAGCTTACCCGTCCCGGACCCTCTTCCACCGGATGTTTTGGGCGATATCATCTGCAGGCTGTGGATTTCTGATTTCTTCCTTTGGGCATTTCTTACATCCTCGACCATCAACCTGGTGTTTCTGACCTTCGAGAGATATTTTGCAATCGTATTTCCATTCAAGTATGCACGATTTTACGGCCCAAAGGTTGTGACCATGATGATGACTGCATCATGGCTGATGGGGTTCGGCAGCAGCAGTTACAACATTTTCTTCTACGCCAACGTGAACGGTACTTGCACCTCGCTGAATGTTCCTGGCTCCCAGGCAGTCGGGGTTATGATCTTCTTTCTTCAGTATGCCATACCAGTTGTTGCAATCTTGCTGGCGTATATTCATATCACCATTGTTTTGAAGCGCGGCGCAGCCCAGATTGGCCCGCAACCGACCCGTATGGCTAGCCAGCCGGCCGTCGAATCGGCCGGGGATTCCCTGCTTCGCGCCCGGCGCAACACCTTCAAAACTCTCCTGATTGTTTTCGTCACATACGTCTTTTGTTGGACACTCAATGCGGTCATTTTCTTCATGTTCAACTTTGGGTACCAGCTGGATTTCGAGGGGCCTGTGTATATTGTGTCTGTGGCGCTCGTTGCGTCTAACTCGTGTGCGAATCCCATCATCTACGCCGTCAAGTATAGACAATTTCGACAAGGACTGGCACAAATGTTTGGTCGAAGACAGGCCGAAGTTCTGAACAGCAACAATGGGACAGTATCAAGAATAACATAGACATTTAAGAATGCCGACGCAGAAATATGTGTGTGTACTATTCTCCCTGCAGTTGAGTTGACAAGTTAAGCTTAAAGTATGACAAGTATATAGAAGCACATCTACAAGAGAGAGTTCGCAAAGCGATTTTTACCCATTTCTGGTGAGCACTAGATTTCTTAATGTATTAATTCTTTAACGTCTAGCGTAAAAAACATTCTACACAACACTGCTCACAACACCTTTTAACTTTTTAACAATACAGACTTTGAGTTTTAAATAATCTGTTTTAGGGCCCGAAACATTTATATTTATATATTCTTATATTTAATAATAATAATAATAATAATAATAATAATAATGTGGACTTATATAGCGCACGTATCCACCAAAATATTATTACCCCTGCTCATCAGGCTCATAAATCATTCCTGAAACCATATCAGCTCCCTGGGGAGTATACATCTCAATTGCTTCCATTTCGGCGCATATTGGGCTAATCAAACACAACAACCAATTCTGCCCTCACAGGGTGGAGAAAAGCAATTATGGTAAAGTGTCTTGCTCAAGGACACAAGCACCATGGTCGCGGTTAGGATTCGAACCCACATTCTGACGACTCAGCCATCAGAACACAAATCCGATGCACTAAACCGCTTGACAATGGCACTTTATAGATGAACTTTCCTCATACTTTTCGTGAGCTTATATAACATACACGATACGTTAACTGTATATTGACCCCGATGTAAAACATTGCTGGGGCGCTTGCGCAATAATTATTGACGCACCGATCCGACTGCAATATTCTCATACACATTATTATTATTATTATTATTATTATTATTATTATTATTATTATTATTATTACTATTATTATTTAAAAAAAAAATTGAGCTGGTCTCCGTATTTTCTCACAAATGTTCAAACGTCTTTTTTAAGAACACGTGTTTCCGTTTATTTTCCACAGCAGAAACGCGCGCAGTGTTGATTTTTAGACCAAACAAAACTTTCCTGTGTTAATGAATTTAGACACAAAAACGCGTTGATTTATTTTTTTTGAGCTGGTCTCCTTATTTTCTCACAAACGTTCGAACCAGTTGAGCTGGATTTTTACAAATTGCTGTGTAACCTGCAAAACCTTGGTGTCAATTTTAGTCTTCTGTAGTGTTGTGATTGGGCGAGCTATATATATATATATATATATATATATATATATATATATATATATATATATATATATATATATATATATATATATCCATTTTTTTCTTTGCTCGCTACCCGTTTATAATATTTCAGGTCAGTTTCTCCATATAAATCTACTTTGTGTACAACCACATAAAAGGCTTGTGTCCCGTTAATTGTGTGATCTCTGCTACTGCCGTTACCCGGGTTGTTTGCAGTCTGACCGGGGCTTGATCCCTGGCTACTCGGCAGATATGGTTTGGCCTCTGGCCTCTGGCCTGGCCCCATAGAGCAATAGATAATTGGCATAAGTGGACCGCCCACCAACATAGGGGCTGGTTAGCTCAGTTGGTATATATATATATATATATATATATATATATATATATATATATATATATATATATATATATATATATATATATATATATATATATATATATATATATATATATATACATATATATATATATATATATATATATATATATATATATATATATATATATATATATATATATATATATATATATATATATATATATATATATATATATATATATATATATATATGTATATATATATATATATATATATATATATATATATATATATTTGTGCAGTGAACGCATATCTAGGGATGGGCCCTGCCGTCCGAGTAATGGGTATGACCAGAAGTCTATTACCTACACATAGGTACACTCTAAAATAAAATTGGGTACCAACGAAAGACCAACCTGTACTGAGACCAATGTCATGAACAGCAGTAGGCTTATGTTTGACCAAATGCTGACTGGTAGTTAATTTACGCAAAATATACCAACAAATATGGGCGTTATTTGGCCACATTAGTGAATATTTCATGTTGGTTTGTAATATTAAAACAGACCATTTTTTGGTCATAAAAAAATTCAATTCCCAATTATTTTCACAAAGAGATGGGTGCAATGTTAAAATAAAATCCAAACTAACAGTGAAAACTTAACCAAATGGGTTAGAATAGCCATTTGGCTACCCAATTGATCGATTAAATTTAACCAACAAATGTTAATTACTGGGCACCAATTTTGGTTAATAAATTTTAACAATAATATAGTGAGGAACAGACCATTTCTTGGTCATTACAAATTGCCCAATTATTTTCACCAAGATAAAGTGTTACCAAAATCCCAACTAACAGGGAAACTTTGACCATCTGGGTTGGGCTTAATGCGGCTACCCAATATTATGTTATTATATAATAATATGTTTCCCCAGCAAATGGTATTTAATCATTGACCAACTCAACGTATATGAGTTGGTTAAATATTTTCTAAATTGTATCAACAAATTGATCAATATTTACCAAACGTTGGTTAAACTGACTTTCCCCAATTACTTTTACCCAACGATTTTACAGTGTAATAGACTTCTGGTCTGACATTGCTTGTGTATTACTCTTTATATTACCTGTGTATTTCTTTAAACTAAAATAATAAGAAATAAAACTAAATGATAAATAAAACCAAACCGATGCGGTATTTCAGTACAAAGTAATAGTTGTATATATTTTTCTGTCAATTATACAAAGGATTATCATAAAGCATATCTGTTTTTCGTGGCTCGCTTAAGAGCCTATGTTCATACGCTAATGTCAATTGGCTTAATTCCATATACACTTTTAGTGAAAAGGCCTACTCAGTGCAATAGGTTATTATCCTGACAAATTTCCTAAAAAAGCTATTGTTTCTGAAGTGTTCTCTATTTGGAGAAAAAACATAAACTGTTGGAGAATAATTTCGATTATTGTGATCCACTTGAACACCAACAGAACTGACATGTTAACAAGTTAGTTTGTAATTATAATTCTCAATCTAAAATTAATATGAATACAAAGTGTGATGGAGCTTTACTATGAAATCATAGTAAGAAATATTAGGTTTATGGTATCTCTTTTCTCTGGAGGAGGAATCACACCTTTTCTTCCAGGAAGAGATTATTACACATCATATTACCTGTTAAAGACAAATCGCCGTGTTTGGCTCAAGAGACCCAAACAATATAGAATTTAAAAAGCGAGCGAATTTTGAAAGATAATAAACGAAAAACAAATAGGCCTATGAAATTCGGATATCGGAAACTGATTCTGATTAACAGCCGCGTTGGCCAATCAGAAGAATGCACACGGCCTCATGTAAGCTGAGGATTAAAACAGTTATGCCAACATTTGATTTATTTGAGTTTTTTATTTTTTATTTTACTGGTACTAATCCTTGACAGATGTTTTCGTTCAGTGTTTCAAATGAAAGCTTATAACCCCACAAAAATAGCAATTCAACATTTTAACACGGGCGTTATATATTTAACCTAATCTTTATTATCCAATCTACCATGCAAAGCTTCAAATCGCATTTACATCATAATATCAATATATAATTTCACTGATAATATATAATATTATGGGTGTTAATACGGGTGCGGCCTAGTACCCCAGACCCCAGTCGGATATTATTTTCCCGCCAGTACACACTTTTGTTAAAATGTAGAAATGCATCCGTACTAAGAATCAAGATGTAAATTTACAAATTGTGTGAAAGTTTCAGCTAATTTTATTGTGGAATAAAGAATACAATGAATACAATGTATTTTGTTTGTATCAGTTACTGCGTCCGAACAAACTGTTCTGTTATAATTTATGCAAAATAATATACATATATATTTTTAATCTGTTTTTTTTTTTTTTTTTTTTTTTTTAAATTACATTTTTATTTGGCTTTAATCAACAAAAATTATTACATTTTTAAATCGATACGGGCATTTCTGAATGGGAACAAAAGTTTGACGTTTGGTCTTTGCTAAGACTTATCGCCTTTGATCCTTATCACCTTTGACCACGCCCAAAACAGGTCATTAAGCCGCGGTAAAGACCGCACGACAAATCTTTATTCCCTTAAAACTGTTTTATACAATAAAGAATTATGAATATTTCAGAATGTTAAAGAAACGAATGAATACTCATTTACAATCTTAGACTGTGTGATAAGATCTGATGGATGACCTGTCTTCTTTTCTGTCCTTCACCGATGCAGCTCAGCATCAAAGATATAACAAGGGAAGTTACAACATTGGTGTTATGATGTTAGCAAAACTGATTCTACGAGTAGGCCTATGTTTATTTAATTGGAAATAAGATATACCTTGCATATAATAACTTGTGTTGTAAACGAGAAAATAGTAAAAAATACATTCAGATTGGTTTATTGATAATGTAAACATTTAGGAAAGAGTCTTTCCAAAAAACTTGCTGACAGTAATTTCACTTGTTCATTAGTGTGTTCGTGTAATACTGAATTATTCCTAGGGAAATTGAAACCATAATCAGCTTAAAACAAACGTAACATTTAACCACTTGGTTATTTTGTATTTACCCAACGCACAACTTACATCAATTAGCATAAAATAAATAACAATTATTTTGCTTTCACAAATCTTGGACGATAAACACACTGTTATCTTATGGCTGTTTATTATAATCAGATTTTACATCAAAAGTCTAGTTTAAGTTGTGTATCTATCAGTATTATAACGACTATTTATAGTGTACCACACTTTTAGTATTTCAAAAATACACAATAGCCCAGATTCTGTTCACTTTGGTTATCAATTGGAGCTGAAAGCAATTCCGATTACTTATGTACGGGAAAGAATCAAATCAATTCACTTGTCAATCCATGTGAGAAGCCACCGGGTTTCATGATGTCGAAAAAACTGTGTTACTATGATCCAGTAACACTTCGTAAATGGCATACGTTTAACACTGTGATCCAACAATAATTTCTCAAGTGCTAGTCATCTGGTCGAAGGGGAATTCATGTGAACATAACTGACACAGCCCGAGGGGAAAACATTTTTAAATTGAAAAATTCAACCAAGGAGAAAATCAAAATAAAAAAAGGAATTATTTCACGCCAATGCAATGCATTAAATTGTTTGAACAAAAAATAAAGTATACAGTACTCACCGTATTTTTAAGACATGTTTTTGAATTAAGAATGTTTCAAAATTGTTTACATCGCCGGCGGCAATTTATTTATTTTTTGGCCGGCGGACTAATTAAAGGAGAAAAGTCTACGATAATTTCAAAGCAAATAAAGTTTGCTAATCTTCAGCTTCAAACAAAACACCGCTGTATTTATTTTTACGTAGTTATTTTTTTTTAAATTTATATTGTTTAATTAAAGACAGATTTAAAACGATTCCCGCAGCAAACGGAAGCACCGTGCAATGCATTTATTGTTAGGACAAATAAAACACACTCACCGTATTTTTTCTAGGAGATGTTTTTGTTTTACGAATGATTCAGCATTGTTTACATCGCCGATGGTGAACAATTCAGGGATAATGAGCCCCTCAGCAACAGAAGCCTCAAACGGAGTGTCATGGTTCATCGGACCTGTGTTGTGATGGCTGAGTCGTTAGAACGTGGGTTCGAATCCCAGTCACCACCATGGTACTTGTGTCCTTGAGCAAGACACTTAACTGTATAAGTGGGTGCATGTGAGAGTATAAGTGGGTGCATGTGAGAGTATAAATGGGTGCATGTCAGAGTAGAGGTAGTAATTGTGTTTGATTAGCCCTGTAGCGCTAAAAAAAAGTTGTACATACTGAGCTGTATACTACCCATAGAGATGAGAAAGATTATAGGAATGATACACAGGTAATTCGCTATATAAAATATTACATATCATTATAGGAATTTTAAACTATTTGTAAATATTGTTGTAAATGCATCCTTATATACTTTTAAGAATCAAGATGTATAATTAAACCAATTCATGATTATTTTTGACATTATTTGGACGCTGTTTTGTGACTCAGTATCACAGCAGGGCTGAGAGTACATATGATCAAATCCCTATATCTTGCCCCCAAAACAGTGATTACCTAAAAACTGATCGATAACTAAACCCCTAGATAACAAGACAACACCGAAAATTCAGAGAAGTGACTTTTGAAAAGACGAGGAATTAATTCAGCTGTTATGCACAAATCAACCATAATGTTGCATCACTGATTTGCTCATTCGCTGATACCACTGCGCGCACGCGGAAGCCTATTTGTGTTTATAATGCATGCTGGTCTAGCTAAAAACTGTAAAACTCACCTCTCAAGATCAATGTTACAACCACACTGAACAACAGTAAGCCATGCCATTCTTCTATTTTTAGTATACAGTAAACGACACCGTAACGTACGAGAAAATGTGAAAGATGCAACGCAAGCGTATATCTGACAAACTGTATATGAGTGAAGGTGATATCCTTTTATTGTTTGTATATTTGTAAATGTGACCCTTGAGACGTTGAAAGGTGGTTCACGGTGACACTTTCTTTGGTTTCAGAAATAGTTTTATTTCTGTGTATGAAGACAAAGTGCGCATAGATCAGTCTTCGGTAAAGAATATGATGAAGGTAGAAGCCCGCGAAATAATTTAAATGATATCACTAGCCTAATTAGAATAAATAAAATTTAATGAACAGAAATTACGTAATGCAGAGTGTACGGTTAAAAACTAAACAGGGGGTCTCTAGACTTACAGCCTTCATTTTCATGACTGTCACATAAAGTTAGGCCTATTTATTTCTTGCTGACCTATTTTGTCAGTGGGAAAAATAAATGTTCGCCAATACGAAGGTTCTCTGATTTCTCTCACTTATAATATAAATTGCGTTTTATTTCACCGTCTCGAGTTTACATTGACCGACTTTTCACAATCATTTATTTTACGTTATTTCGTTTTTCCTTTTGTCAGTACTACATTTAGTATTGCTCAGTCGAATTAATGTAATCATCATGGAAAGCTGCCGTTTGTGTACATAAAGAAGAATCGCAGAGGTTTTTTTTATTTCATTAAAACACGTTCGTATCCCAGTCGTAGGGGTAGCCTTTATTAAAGTCATATATGTGGCATCCAAGACAGCACAGGCACCACTCCTTAATGTATACTGACGCCTTCATTGATTTTCACGAACGCATCTGTTAAGGCCTTATTCAATCGCACAAAGTGAATAGTCTACATGAAATTTAATATTGGAATATTACTATTTACACGAATCTATGAATAATTGAGTTGGTGAAGGAGCTCCCTGCAAACCACTTCAAGTTGGTCTTTGTTATGTATATACAACAGGGATGCGATTTCTTTTTTACATTCCCAGAACTCCCATCGTACTCTAACCATGAATATGCATTTGTATTCCAACAAAATTATTTTGGATTATCTTTCCGTGCATATTATACAAAAAGGATTTGCTTCTGAATTAATTTTATAAAACAAAATTACATAAAACAATTCAAATCCGGACTTAAGTGGGCAACCAGAGTGACTATTATGAAGACTATGAAAAGGGTACAGGGACACTGTGAATGGCCAAACAATTAATTAATCAACATTAATTGATTGTGTAAATAAGATAATCACATTAACTCTTCAAACCGTAAACTTGTAATTAGCACAGTATAAGAGCGTAATGAAAATGTTTTCTTCAAAATTGACGTAGGCCAAATCAATCCAAACAAAGACTTACTGTGTCGTTCGAACAACTTACTATGTCGTTCGTACGACTTATTATCTCGTTCAAACGACTTTAAAAAAAATTACCCTTCAATTTGGCAGCAATGCGCTTCCGTACTTCCGAGTGCATTTTACAATATTTCAGGTCAGTTTCTTCCTATACATATTTATTGTGTGTACAACCACGTAAAAGGCATGTTTCCCGTTGTGTGATCCCCGCTACTGCCATTACCCAGGTTGTTTGCATCTGAACCGGGCTTGATCCCTGGCCACTCGGCAGATATGGTTTGGCCTCGGACCTGGCCCCATAGAGCAATAGATGATTGATGATGATGATGATGATGATGATGATGATGATGATGATGATGATGATGATGATGATGATGATGATGATGATGATGATGATGATGATGATGATGATGATGATGATGATGATGATGATGATGATGATGATGATGATGATGATGATGATGATGATGATGATGATGATGATGATGATGATGATGATGATGATGATGATGATGATGATGATGATGATGATGATGATGATGATGATGATGATGATGATGATGATGATGATGATGATGATGATGATGATGATGATGATGATGATGATGATGATGATGATGATGATGATGATGATGATGATGATGATGATGATGATGATGATGATGATGATGATGATGATGATGATGATGATGATGATGATGATGATGATGATGATGATGATGATGATGATGATGATGATGATGATGATGATGATGATGATGATGATGATGATGATGATGATGATGATGATGATGATGATGATGATGATGATGATGATGATGATGATGATGATGATGATGATGATGATGATGATGATGATGATGATGATGATGATGATGATGATGATGATGATGATGATGATGATGATGATGATGATGATGATGATGATGATGATGATGATGATGATGATGATGATGATGATGATGATGATGATGATGATGATGATGATGATGATGATGATGATGATGATGATGATGATGATGATGATGATGATGATGATGATGATGATGATGATGATGATGATGATGATGATGATGATGATGATGATGATGATGATGATGATGATGATGATGATGATGATGATGATGATGATGATGATGATGATGATGATGATGATGATGATGATGATGATGATGATGATGATGATGATGATGATGATGATGATGATGATGATGATGATGATGATGATGATGATGATGATGATGATGATGATGATGATGATGATGATGATGATGATGATGATGATGATGATGATGATGATGATGATGATGATGATGATGGGGCCTCAGTTTTGTACTTAACAACTAATTTTTCTCAATTGTCATTGATCTTTTTGGAAACCCTGACACATAAAAAAGTGATAAAATACAAAAATGTAAACTATAGCCTGTAAACTAATCTATAAGCATTTAAAGGCGTGGCATTTCATCTAAAATGGGCGTGGCCTCAGTTTTGTACCTAACAATTAATTGTTCTCAATTGTCAGTGGTCTTTTTGGAATCCCCGACCTATAAAAAAGTGCTAAAATACTAAAATGTAAACTAAAGCCAGGTATACTTTTTATTTTTATTTTATTACATTTTACACTGGCAATCAAATTATATCAATTAAATATAAAACCAAAACCGTAAAAGACAAAAAATACACAAAAATTAGTTTTAAACAAAGCCAGATAGAACAGGTGACCAGCACCTCTACAAGGCCATCCTACCACAAGAAACCCACTGAACATTTTATACCTCGTTACACCCCCCCCCCCCACCACCCGCCCCCTTTACACTACTGGAGGGTCAGAAAAGTTAGGACGGAAAAGACAACATTAAACAACAAATTAATTCGCCGACAGGTGGAGCTATTGAGTTATGGAGTTATGGACATATGGACATAAGTATATATATTTCCCGCCATTTTCAAAATGGCCGACAAAGGGGATGTTAACTCAAAAAGATTTTTTGTAAACATGTAAATCCTTAATGTAGACCTCTAATGATTCTAAAACATTGCTTCTAGGTCTCAGAAAACACCTGACCCTGTGTCGTATAATGTCGTATAATTCATTACAAATAAACAGATAGGTCAACATATCTAGAATTACATATCTAACTATACTACAAGTTGAAGTGATAGACATGAACCAATAATGCATTGTGTAACTGCTAACAGCTGGCAAAATTTGTTACCACATGTAAATATACAACTGAGTTTGCTTGATATTGATCCAACGAAATTACAAAATTGGTGGATAGTTTATACGAAAAGCAAAATAAACAGACTATAAGCAATATCAAACGAACCAGTCAGTCCAAGTAATACAAACAATGAAATTGAAAAATAATGAACTTCCATGAACGAACTAATTCGATCGAACTCATGAAACACGACGCTGTCTACCAAAGATCAGGACCTAAATGTATGGCTCTCTGCTTAGCGCAAGTATATATATATATAAAAACATCTGCACTAACTAAACAAAAATAGACATGTAAGCATCCATTTTTATCTTTCACAAGTTAGATTAGATTAGATTAGATTGCATTTATTGTCCACATTTAAAAACATATAAATAAAATTTCCACTGGCAATACAGGTAAAAACGACAATACAAACGTATACAGTATAAAAGACAACATTCAATAAACTGACTATTAAGAATAATACACAAAAGGTTAAATGGAGAAGAGGATTTTAGGAATCAAGGAACTTTACTAAATACAATGTTTTACCCCCTCCCCCTTTGAATGTAAGAATGGTTATAGTTTAATTGTGTGCTCTTAAATATGTATCGTCAGTGTTTTACCGACAATTTCCTGAATTGTTTTTGTTTTTATTTGAACATTGATAAATTCCTTTCAGAAAAAAATACAAGTACTTCGAAACGAGATATTTCACAAAATAGTGGTCAGAAGCTTGGTTTAAAGGGACAATATCGTCACAATTAGAGCAGACTTTCAACAGGGCATGGAATCGTTGTCCTGGTGTAATATGAACACAGTGACTGAAAAAATGGCTCATTTATGCAGCAGCAACGGTAATATGACCTTATCATGGGGTATTAATTTCTGAGTTAATAAAAAACTAGCAATTCGATTCCATACCCTGTTTATCGTGGGACACACCATCAGCTAATGTTTCCGATGATAAATAAAATAGTGTCTGTTAAAATAGCGAAAGTAATATACGAACTGAGACCGAAAAACGGCCCAGACCTGATAGGGTTAAAGGGAATTTGCAAAGAACATTGATATTTACCAGATTATCACAATATAAATATTATTATCTAAAATGCTTACGTGATGTAAACTTGGTAACATTATTTTTTTATCGTACGGTGAATCTCAGAGTTTGACTTCACAATTCGCTTCGCAATAGTATGTGAAACGTGACGAGACATGTTTAGTTCTACTGAGCTCTCTGCTGTATACTGTGAGGCAAGGCAGGCAATAAGTCAACATAAGTCATAATTGTTTTGATGAGCTATCTGCCAAAAATAAGTGTCATTCGAGTAATATTTAAGGCGAAGGACGAATATAATACCTACATTGTGTTTTGCAGGATTGTTATTCATATGAATCTCACAGGCCAGCTATTTTTACTTCTTCAGGAAACACTTATATTGAATCGAATCAATACTAAAATTTGTAAAGCGCATTAGGCCATTAGTAATCGAGTGGGTTAAAGAAGAAAGGTTTATGGTGAAATATACTTGTTGTGCACGGATATTGTACTGATATATTTTGGAGAAAGTTTGGAAACTTTTCAGTACAATTTACGTGTACAAGTCTATGCTGGGCAGGGGATTTGCCACGCGCATCTTCCACAAGAAAACAATCCATAAAGCGTGTATTATGATAGTGTGATGGAAATGGAAAAATCAGTTAAAGAGTTAAAATCAGCAAATAAATTGACCGTTTTCTTCAAATGGAAATATATTTAATGAATAGGTTTATAGAACAGTTTTTCAACACCATAATCAAGTTCCATCAACTTACATATTAAGATATCTCAGTCAGCAAACATTGGCTTGTTCAAACAGTTTTATTGGCAAGGCAAACACTGATGAGTCTCAAGCAATTTGCGACGATCGAACAAAATAACCTCAGTATTCCGGGGTGGGGGAGTATTGGTCCTGGAGTGGTGAAGTAGGGGGGGTAATCTGTTTTTACGTGACTGCATTTTCTTTTTACTTTGACTGATTTATAACTGATTATTTATTGACTGTTTTATCTTTACTTTACTCTGTACACAATGTTACAATATTTGCCTGTACTGTATTTCTAACGACAGCTATCTGAAAATCTTCTGTAGGTGACACACTATTAAAAATGATGGGCACAACAAATTCTAGGTAAATTCCTTTGCGTATTATTTTGTTGGTCATTTGTTTATTCAGCGCATAAACTTCAGCGCATCCTCCGACAAGCAGGCATCCAAGTCTACCACTCAGCCCCCAGCAAATTTCAAGGACTTCTCCACACTCACAAGGATAAGGGTAAGGTCTACATCGGCGAAACAGGGTGGAATCTCCCCCACTAGACTGAAAGAACACCGAGCGCACGGCCGCAGAGGAGATTTTGAGAAGTCAGCCATCGTCAAACACTCCCACATCAAGGACCACCAAATCGACTGGCAGGCAGCTCAACTAATCACACCCATCGACACATGGCACCCCAGACGCATCAGAGATGCCATCGAGATTGTTAAACACGACACTGTTCCACAGGACATCGGCTTCTACATCAGCGATATTTGGCGACCACTACTACGGACCGAAGGATCTTCTATATCCAAAGTCCACAACCCACCCCAGACTGAGGGATCATTCTCCTTCCCCCTTGTTAACAACTGATTCAGTTCAGTGAGCACACACTCCTCTCCCCAACCCCAACATCCAGTCATCGCGTGATCCTTTAGCAGCCTACTTAAACAGCAGCATTCTCCTGAGGACGATCAGAGCATACTGATCGAAACGTCGAGTTGTAACCTCCAGTTCTTTTCAGAACTAATTACTACTCAATTGAGAATTTCACATGGTGTCACCGCAATCAGTCTTACCTCTCCTCTTCACCATGCAAAGCTACAAGTTTTACCCATTTGTTTATTCAATTAATGGGCACATTTTGCTGTTGGGTAAATGAAAAAAGTAACAAGCCTTGGGTATATTTTTTTTAGACATATTCATTAGGCAATCATTGCCCAATTAATGTACGCAATTATTGTATTGTTTGAACTACCATTTCATTGGGTAAATCAAGCAATAACCCCATAGGTTGGGGAATTTTGGAAGGAAAGAGTGTAGCATTAGCTAACGGTTGAGAAATGTACACACGTGGTGAGCACGTCATACACGGACCAGCATCATGGCGGAGCTTGAAATGCTACTCGACGACTGGGGCTTACAGAGCTGAAAGATACATTCACAGGTGAGAAATGTCATTGATACCTAACAGATGAACTGGTGTATGTGTAGACTATAGAATTCATCGTGCAGAACTAACAGAGTCAAATTAACTTTCATTCCGCTTCTGCTTGAGCTGGTTCCGTACAGTTCTTACCATAGTCACATATACTGTACTGGCTGCGCATATGGGAAATGTATTTTCGTACGGTTGAACGGGGTAGTGAATTAGTACGGAAATTAGTTCTTACGGAACTATTAATCCGCTGCGCGGATGGGTATAGCTGTGATGTGTATTGGTATATTAGTCAAGCGGACTTCGTGTCTGGACGTCGATGCGAGAAGACGTACTCAGTCGATACACACTTTTTTATGGTGACGTGACGTTTCTTTGGATGTGGCGCGAAATTTGATTTTCGATTTCAATTTTGACCAGTAGGCCTATTACGATAAATATTCTACTTTTCCTAGAAGCTAATCAAGGTAAGCAATACCTTTAAATCAGAAGGCATATTATTTGGTTTTCTCGATCAATCTAAATCAGCCATGGCTGATGAAGATTCAGAATCTGATTTGGATCACTCCCAATCGGCAATGGATTTTCAAGACAACCATGAGAATAAATATAATCATCCACGATCAACCTTCGACATCTTGTACAGCCAAGCACAAAATGATTCTCAATCAAAGAAAATAAAACGCAAACGCTCACAATCAAACAGCATAACATACAGTGATATCTACACAGAATCAGACGACAGCGACTACAAAACTCCACAACCTAAACGCAGACTTACTCAAGATAACAACACTCCAAATCAGCCAACTATGGTAATTATCAACTCCCCAGAAATCAAACTTTCTAAACTAAACCCGATAAAAATTGCAAAAGCACTAAACAAAATAGGAAAGGACATAATAAAAACCGTAACTAAAAATAATCAAGGAGGGATCACGGTATGCTGTTACACCGCAGCTCAAGCAAAAAAACTTAAAACAATAACACAATTAGACCAATGGACAGTAACCGCCGAATTTGTAAAATCACAAACTCAAAGTAAAGGTGTCATCACCGGCATTCCAATAGATGTAACAGAAAATGACATCCTAAAAGTATGTAAAAGCCAATGTGTGATTAATGCTAAAAGACTAATGAGGAAAATAAACGGAAAACTAGAAAACAGCCTAGCCATATGCCTAACTTACAATACACCAAACCTCCCAGAGAAAATCAAAATAGGATATGAATACTTCTCACTGAAACCCTACATTCCTCCAATAATAAGATGCTTTAATTAATTGCCAAAGACTAGGCCACGTGGCAAACAACTGCAGAAGCTCAACATGATGCGTGCGATGTGGCGAGTCGCATGCCTTTGAACAATGTCATCAAAAGGAAAAAGTAAAATGCTGCAGGTGTGGCGAACGCCACTCGTCAGCATATGGTGGATGTCAAACAATGAAACAAGAAAGAAACATTCAAAATATCCGAGTGTCATACAAAATATCATATGCAGAAGCTGCAAAAGCTATAAGAACCGACATTACAATTGGAGCAAATACACCCAGCCAAACAACACCCACATACCCAACAACAAACACTAAAGAAAAAACACAATTGCGAAACACAATGACCAATAATGACATAGACACACCAACCCAGTATCCCACAAAAATAAGTACTAAGGACGACACCACCCAAACAGACCAAGTAGCAGAAACCCAAACTGAATCAACACAACAAAACACATACAATGAGCAAGACCTAATCGAATTACTTACTGGCACAATGCAAATATGGGATACTATCAAAAATAAAGATGAAAGAACCGCTGCCATAAAAACACTAGAAAATCACGTCCTCCACTCCGAAGAAACAATAACACAAAAAGCAAAACAAAGAAAACACAGAACACCTTCCCAAATCACCTGTGAACACAAGGAAAAAATCACCTAGCAGAAAACAAACACAAACAACAATGGACCCACCAAATACTCCCAAAACACACACTAGCCAAAAAGGTAGGAAAACAAATAAACCAACAACATGATCATTACACTTATGGTTCTTACAATCTTACAATGGAATGCCCTGTCACTTTTAGCTCATAGTAAAGAATTTAAACATAATATTAATTCTTGGACACCAAAACCAGATATAATCTGCATTCAAGAAACTTGGCTGAAGGAAGAAAAAACTTATAACTTACCTGGCTATGATATCTATAGAGAGAAAAATCACTACATCTAAAAAATGTGGTGGAGGTTGTGCAATATTTATAAAACGTGGTCTAGGCTTTAAATACACAGATACATCCGACCATAATACCCCTATAGAATACCAGATAGGTGAACTCTATGATGATCATAACAATAAAATAAATATAATAAACATTTATAATCCCTGTATCACCCTAAAATCCAACTCCTTAAATGAAATTTTTGAAAAAACAGATAAACCTTATATAATCTGCGGTGATCTTAACGGACACAACCCACTCTGGGGAAGCTCTAAACTAGACCATAAAGGTAAAAATAATAGAAGACGCTATTTTTACCCACGATATGATATGTATGAACTCGGGCGAAGGCACTAGAATAAACTCAAACCAGGGTACTCTATCCTGTATTGGCATCACCCTCACATCTCCAAGAATAGCCACAAACTGCAAATGGACAGTCTTAAATAACACCTGGGGGAGTGACCACTGCCCGATTCTTATTGAAATAAATTTTCCTACACAAAAAAATTATTCTAAAACATCCCCTAAATGGTCATTTAAAAAATCTGACTGGAACAAATTTCAAAATGCCTGTATCGATAACATAACTGAACCAAACAATCTAGATAATATTGATGACACATATACAAATTTTCTAATCAACTAAATTCCGCCATGACTTATTCCATACCAAAAACCAATCCGAACCATAAAAAAATCCCAAAATCATGGTGGAACGAAAACTGTAAATAGGCCATAGATAACAAAATAAATGCACTCAAAAAATTAAGAAAAACACGTCTACCATCAGACCTGATACTATACAAAAAAGCAAACGCCACGCAAGAAAAACAATAAACAATGCTAAAAGAAAAGATTGGGAAAATTTCTGTGATGAACTTAATCCAAAAACTATTACCAAAATAATTTGGAATAAAATTAAACGAATCCATAAAACAAACACAAATAGCATCCCTGTTCTACAATATGAACAATATAGAAGCTTTAACTGACAAAGATAAGGCAGAAATACTTGCCACAAATTTTGCAAAAGTAAGTAGTACCGATAATTATTGTCCAACCTTCATTAAAATTAATATTTCTTTTATTTTTAAAAACATAATGTTTTATGTTAAATGTGCTGTTTTTTCATATATCATTCCACTCCTACTTATTTTTATGTTCTTTAATGTATACCTGTCTTTACATGACAACTGAACAATTTTGTGCGGCACTTCACACAAGATGTGCCACATTTAGTAAGAGAGGTTGTAATACCATTGTGCATTTTGGGTTTTTGTAACCAAAGATATAATTTCCATTAAAAATAAAAAATATAGCAGCCATATCAAAAGGATCAAAATCTATTTTATGTTGTATTAATTTCGATCATGAAACATTTATTATAATTTAAAATATGCCACAGGATTGTATAACATGAAAAAGGAATTTGTTGGTGTGTATTGATTTTACATGAAAGCCCCGTATCAAAAAAGTGCATTATATAAACTTTATTTCCAAGAGAAAGTACTATAGTTACAATGTTTTGCAATTTGAATTTCAGTATTATGTCAATGATGTTTTGAGGTATGAATACAGGTTTTTAAAAAGGCCAAGGCAAAACTACCATGTTTCATTGGTTACTATTTGGTACTCATCTGTTGGATACAAATGTGCCCAATTATTAGAGAAATTCAGTCCCCAACTGCTGAGAAATGAATTGTCGACGATTGAACAAATCACATTAATTACTCCCTTCGAAGGTTGTGCAGCTAACATAGACATCAGTTTTTTCACATGACACGAAAAATGTCTGAAGATATTTGGAAGCCCTACAAATTCACCACCGAGATCTCTGAAAAATCTGCTTTAAAGGGTTTATAAAATGTAATTTTATGTAGTTACATGTTTTACCGTGCTTCTGGGCAGTTGAAATAAAAATAAATTATTCATGTGAAGTGAATATTGAGGGTACTGTTGGTTTTGTTTAGTTTAAATATTTGTGTATATCCTTGACACACGAGCACTCTGTTTCACCCTACTGTATCTTAAAGGGCCTATGTAATGCATGTTGAAATCACATTTTCTTGTTAATTGCCAAATTGTGGGTGTTTTGAGACCTTTTGGGTACTTATGCTAAACACAAGATCAGATGCAATGCAACATCAGGGTTGTTTTGTGCATAAAAGTTGATAGAATTCCTCGTTTTTCAAACGTCGTGAGTGTTTGGTAACCAGTTAGTAAACCGATGTAATGACTGCGTTCTTGGATAAGGGTTGCACGGGGGTTGATTTTTGCGCTTTTAGTACCGTACCGCTGTGACACTGCTGTGACACTCAGTTCCTGTTGTGATCTCATGATCTCAGGTGTTCAGCATAATACCAAAAAGTGCCAAAAGGTACCGGTATAAAAATATCCACAAATTGGCAATTAAAAGGGAGAAAAGTGATTTCAACATACCGACTTATGTATTCAAATTATTAGAAAAAAATCATATTACATAGGCCCTTTAATGTAGAGTAGAGTGGACAATGTGTTGCGATGATAATGGTGATGATAATGGTGATGATAATAATACTAATAATAAGTGGAGTATTCCTGCATTGCGCCAGGTCCCAAGGAAAAAGCTGACAAATGTGTCAGATATGGTAAGTAGAATCCTTGGGACGGTAAGTACTACTAATCTTTCTGAAATTAACGATCTTGTCTTTGCAGGTGCAGTTGTAGTAGCGGAGAGATCAGGAGTAACATTTTCACAATCACAACATAAAGATAATAAACCTTGGTGGAAATGTAGACTTGAGGGCCAAATTAACGAAAGATCTCAGTAGAATAAAGCAAATGGATAGAGGTGCAATGAAAGATTCAGATATGAGGAATATATTAATAAAGAAGTATCAAGTAAAAGGAAAGGGGATGAGTGTAGTTAAGGAGGAAATAAAGCAAAGGGTTAAGGCAAAGGCTGCGAAAGTAAAGAGGTACGATGACAGGGTCAGGCAGTTTCATCAAAATCGCCTACAAATCAACGTCAATTATTCAAAGAATTGGACGGGAAATGTGACAACTGACAAGTGGGCCCAGAGCTAGCAGAGGCAAGGAATTTTTGGGGTGGCCTTTGGGATCAGCCTGGTGATCACAACAGAAAAGCAGAATGGTTAGCCGACGTGAAAGACGAGTTAAATAATGTACAACAACAAGAGGGATTTCAGATTGATGTGAACAAGGTGAAGAAACATTTGAGGAAAGTGCCGAATTGGAAAGCCCACGGATACTGGCTTAAGAACTTCAGTAGTCTTCACGAAAGAATAGCCCAGCAGCTGCAAGAGTGCTTAGTGCGTGGCAACGTTCCGACGTGGATGACTGAAGCAAGAACGGTACTCATCATGAAGGACATTAAGAACGATAACATTGCAAGTAACTGTCGACCTATTACATGTCTACCGATGATGTATAAACTTCTGACCAACTCATCATTGATAAGACTATAGCATGGATAGATTACAAGAAGGCATACGACATAGTATCACACTCGTGGATTATGGAATGTTTGGATATGATGGGGGCAACTGATGCGGTGAAATGTCTTCTGGCTGAGAGCATGAAGACATGGAGAACAAATCTGATGGCCAGTGATGAATGTCTTGGTAAAGTAAACATCAGACGAGGTATTTTCCAGAGCGATTCTCTGTCACCACTGTTGTTTGGTTTGGCGCTGTTCCCTTTGACGATGATTTTGCGGAAGGTTACTGCGGGATACGAGATGACGAAGGATGGATGCAGGATTAATCATTTGCTCTTCATGGACGACCTGAAGTTGTTTGCGAAGAACGAGAAAGAGATTGTTTCCTTGGTGCAGACTGTTCGGATTTTTAGCGATGACATCGGCATGAAGTTTGGTCTGGAGAAATGTGCTGCGATGACCATGAAGAGGGGTATAAGGGTATATTCGGATGGAATTGCTTTACCAGATGGCACACAATTGAGGGTGTTAGGTGAAGAAGAAAGTTATAAGTATCTTGGAGTGCTTGAAGCAGATCACGTACTGCATGAGGAATCAAAAGAGAGGCTTAAGAAAGAGTATATCAGACGAGTGAAGAAGTGTTTGAAGTCCAAGCTCAACGGAGGTAATATGATAAAGGCGATCAACACTTGGGCTGTGTCGCTGATGAGGTATAGTACAGGAATTGTCGAGTGGACTAAGGCAGATCTAGATGTTGCTGACAGGAAAACGAGGAAAGTGATGACGATGTACGGTATCTTACATCCACGGTCGAATGTCAGCAGACTCTATCTACCGAGGTCAGAGGGAGGAAGAGGGTTACTTAGTGTATATCAGACAGCGTTAACATCGAGAGAAGGAGCTTGCAGTATCATGTAAGTAGTACTCAGGAAAAGTTGTTGAAGGTTGCGCAGAAATACATGGAGGCAGACGAATTAGGTCCAAAGGAGTACAAGAATCACAGAAGAGAAGAAAGAACACGAGATTGGCAGGAAAAACACTTCACGGCCAATTCCTGAGATGTACCGAAGAATTAGCGAGTAGCAAGACTTGGGAATGGTTGAGGAGAGGAGAACTGAAGAAAGAAGCTAAGTGTCTGATTACTGCAGCGCAAGACCAGACTCTGCCGACGAATGTGATGAAGTCAAGGATCGAGAAGTCAGATGTCTCTTGTATGTGCAGAATTGTCAGCGAATGCAGAGTGCATACTCAGACAGAGTACAAAGGCAGACACGACAAGTTGACCAAGGTGATTTGGGCTTTGTGTCAGAAGTACGGTGTCAAGGTGCAATCGAAGTGGTACGACCATGTGCCGGAAAAGGTAGAAGAAACGGACCATGTCAAGATTCTCTGGGACTTCAACATCCAGACAGATCATGTTATAAAACATAGACGGCCGGATGATATTGTCTTGGATAAGCATGAGAAGATGTGCCGGGTGATAGTAGAGTAGCATCGAAGGAGAATGAGAAAGTACATAAATATCAGGATTTAGCGAGAGAACTCCGCAAGCTGTGGCAAGTCAAGGTGAAGGTTATTCCCGTGGTAGTGGGAGCACTTGGTACAATCCCGAAGGCGTTGGAGAAACATCTCAAGGAGATAGAAACATCTGTTAGAGTAGAATTACTACAGAAGGCAGCACTCTTAGGGACAGCAAGGATTCTGCGAAAGACACTTGAGATCTAAGGCTACGGGACGTAGCTTGACTTGAGGTGTATCCGGCAGAAATGAAAACAAGATCTTTCTTTTCATGCTGTGCTAACGCGAAATAATGATAATAATAATAATTATTATTATTATTATAAATATTTGCTACTGAGTTGTAGATCAAATATGCCTTTTTGGGGTGCTAACGAGGACTGCTAAGGCCTTTTGGCCTGGCTTCAATAATCAAGTTTTGGTTCGAAGGATCTCCGGCGCCATCTTGGTTACAGCCATGTATGCCCGCAAAGCAACCAAACGGGTCACTCTGAAAAGACCAAACACTGTACGTTTCAACACCCGATATATATGAGAAGTTACACCAGAGGAAGTCTACCAAGCCATCAATAAGAGAGCTGGAAAACACCAGAACAATCAAATGCATCGCCTCACTGGAGAACAATTGGTATAATGTAATGTTCGACAATGAGAAACACTGTGAGAGAATAGCCCTCCAATGCATGTTTCTAAAGGGACTCTTGATCCAGTGTGAACTCACCGATATTCAGAACTCAGTGGTAATGTATGTCACTCAAGGCGCCATTTGAAATGGGAGATGATGTCATAGTCAACGCACTCAACCCATACGGAACTGTGGCTAATGTAAGAAGGCAATACCATGATTTTGATAAGGAAGTGGAGACAGGGGTGAGGAGTGTTCTGATAAAGAATATCAAACAGCTGATATCAAGTTACGTGAGAGTAGGTGGCTTTAATCTACCAGTGAGGCACAGAGGACAGTTGAAAACGTGCAAAATCTGCAATAAACCCAGTCATTTTGCCAGAGACTGTCAATTGATCAAATGCGAGGAAGATGTTTCATATGTGTCAACCCTGAACCTGCAAAAAGACAACTTATCAGAAGCATCACTCCAGTTGCCCACGAAGAGGACAGGAATATAGATGAGGTAGAAAGCGAGATCTCAGACGACGAGCAAGAAAAGATTGAAGAAACTGACGGAGATAGCGACATAGTCTCAGCTACTGAACATGCACCTAGTGATAACGAGGAGGAGACTCAACAGCCAAAAGCTGACAAAATACAGATCACTGCGCCAACGAAGGAACCCAGGAGGAGAGAGAAGCAGAGTGAATACAAAGAAACAACACATGACAAACAGGCAGGAGACAAACCAGAAAACCCGAAAGGAGATCGACAAGGGAAACAGACTACAACTAAGCACAATAAACAACTACCTGACAAACGGAAACACGTAGAAAAACAAGGAAAAAAACATCTCGGGAAAAGAACACCAACCAGCACAGAAGCTTAAACCCAACCAGACTAAACAACCGACATTCTGGGATGAGGCCGTCAAGGAAAACCGAAAACGAAAGGCAGATGAAGAAGATCTTGATCCAGTTGAAGAGAGAAAATTAGCGAGAGAAAGTACAGATAACAAGGAATCTGACATGGAACAAAAACGAAATCGACAAAGAAGAAGCTATGAGCGAACAGGAGGACATAAGTCAGGACCCAAATTCTGAAGAATTCGTTCCGTATACTAGAAAAGGTGTACAACGATTCCGCAGGAAACGCGGAACTGGAGGTATTGCGTCGGAACGTTATAACCCCCAAATAGTCCTGGTTCATCAAGAAGACGAGGAAGAGGAACTAGGAATACATAAATTATGAGTGAGTATGGAATTCCAAATGAGTTGCTCTCCTAATTTGCTATAAATGTGGGTTACATACATTTGACCAATATTGGAAGTGATCAAGATGGTAGATGGATCCAAGGTGAAATCTGGTAATTATGTTGATCAACCTAGCTCTATGCTTAAATGCGTTAATGAGTTTTATGAAGATTTGTACACTTCTGAAGGAATCAGTGAAAAACAGCTGCATAAAATTCTAAGTGGAATTAACACGGAGTCCTTTCATGAAAATATTGTTCATGATTTAGAAAAAGACATTAACGAGAATGAGCTTAGACACGCACTTTATCAAATGAAAACCGATAAATCCCCTGGCATTGACGGGCTGATGGTTGAATTTTACCGCACCTTTTGGAATATTTTGAAACAAGATTTAATCGATTTAATAAGGGAATGCAAAAGAAACATGCCTTTGTCTAGATCAATGAACACTGCCTTAGTCAGATTAATTTTTTAAGAACAGAGGGTGCAAAGAAGACCTTAAAAATTGGCGGCCTATAAGTCTTCTAACTGTTGACTATTAGCTGATTTCAGACGTCATAACTAATCGATTGAAATAAATTATGCCCAGGATTATTTTGAAAATCAGACCTGTGGAGTCCCAGGTAGAAACATTCACGATAATTTAATGATTTTGAGAGATTGTATCGATTACATCAACTTCAACGACATCGAATCCGGTGTAGTGAGTATCGATCAAGTTTTCTATTATGGGGAAAATGGGTATTCCCACAGGTCTAATACAATGGTGTAAATTGCTTTATTCTAATCCTGTTAGCCAGGTGATTGTTAACAATTTTATCGGTTCTCCCACAACCATTCAGAGAGGAATAAGACAGGGCTGTCCCTTATCACCGTTGTTGTTTGCACTTTGTGCAGAGGGACTGTCCAATATAATATTGAAGAACCCTGATTTAGAAGGCATCAGAATTTCCAAAGAACAATAAGGTTTTAAGATTATTCAACATGCTGATGACTTGACTATTTTTATTCGGAGAAACCAAGATTTTAAAATTCTCACTTAAATTATGAACACTTATTGTGATGGGTCAGTGGGTCTCTGGTTAGGCAAATGGAAGACTAGATCAGACTCCCCCTGTGATTTCAAATGGGTATTCGATAAAATATAAACAAAATTGGGAATCTATTTTGGTAACGAAATCACCCCAGAAGACAATTGGTGTCCCTGAATACATAAAATTAAACACACCATGAACCGATGGAAAGCTAGGAATTTAACACTTAAAGGCAAGTCGATTATTGTCAATACTATGATCGGGGCTGGTCTCGCATACCTGGGATCAGTGTTTCCATGTCCGGATAATCTGATTAAACAAATTGATGGGGTTATTTGGGATTTTTACTGGAACCGAAAACGAGCGAAATTAAAAGGGATGTTATGAGAAATAGGACAGAGAGGGGAGGCACAGAGGTATTAATGAACGTCAAATTCAAACCTGATAGTCTAAAATTAAAATGGTTATCCAAATATTGTACTTCTGAAGGAAAATGGCGCGCTTTTTTTAACTACTGGATCAACCGGCCTAAACCTTGGATGGTATGTTTTTAATAATCCTGTAGTAGCCACCCAAACCACTATGTTTTACAAAGAAATCCTCAATGCTTTTAATAATGCCCAAGGTAGAATTAATGCGTCCATCACGTGCTTCCTTGAAGCCCAGGATTTACCTTTATGGAAAAAATACCATCATAACATGTAATGAACATAAACAAATGGATAGTAACGTTCTTAAATTTAATAACATGACTTGATTACGTGACGTCTGGATGAAATTGTCAAAATTTGTAGTCTCAAACCAATGAATAATAGGATAATAGCTAGACTGAAAAGATCTATCCACCCAAACTTCTTGACCGAAAAAAGACAAGGATCGATTAATCATGTTTGTAAAATGCTTGAAATTAAAAACTTTCAAGATCAGGATGACTACATTTCACTGACCAATGAAACCAGCAAAACGTTGTACCATAACCTTTCTATAAGGCCCAAAAAAAAAGATGTTGAGTTGCCCTCCACCGACCGACCCAAAAGTGCTGAAATCTCGGGTCGGGTTTTTTTTTTTTTTTTTTTTTCCCGTCATTCATAGGCCTATTTATTAATGAAACTTACCAATTTTCTTTGTATAAAACATAAATACATTTGATTTGTGAAATTTTCCACTTTTTTTACCGGTAAATTTACTGGTACCCAAGACTCAATCTACAGTACATGTTTTCAAATCGAATGGCCCCGGCCCTCACATGGTGCACTGCCTTCGCACACACTGTGTGCCAACGATTGCGACTCAAATCTGCACGTTTTCCAATCGAATGGCCCTCACACGTTGTGCACTGGCTCCCCGCACTGTACGTGTGTCAACGATTGCGACTCAATCTACACGATTTCAAATCGAATGGCCACTCACATGTTGCATGTTGAGCATATGGATGAATTTGCTGTGTCAATCACAGCGAAAAGTACAATAAAAATGCTTGGGATACTTTTATTCTGAAGCAAAATTCCTTGCTGATAGGTATACAAATGAAAAACATGGTATGTGGTTTCAGTTCCAATGCATTTCAATCTTAAAATGACAGTCAAGGAGGGGGAAAAAAAAAAGAAAAAAAATCCCGACCGACCGACCCCTTCAAATATTTTCACTGGAGGGCAACTCAACAAAAATTTGTTTGGCCTAATGAACAATGCTATTTCTATAGCAGAAACCGCCTGGGAAAAGGTTTTTAACTTAAATGTTAAACTCAATTGTGATAACATATGGAAAAATGGAGGGTGCAAACTTCTTGACCATGAAGACATAGATGTCTGGTTTAAATTAAAACATCGGATTCTGCCTACTAAAGATAAACTTATGAAAATGAAATTACTCCAGACGACACATACCCATTGTGTGGTGTGGAGAAAGAAACCAATGAACACTAATTTGTTTATCTATTGCCAAAAACATAGTAACGCTTGGATTTTTGTAGATTATGTACGATACCAACAGAATACTAGGTAAAGATATGAATAACATCGCGCTATGCGTCATAGGAAAATTGCACCGAGAAGAAGGGAACAAAACCGAACAATTTCAAGAGGTGTTCGCGCTGTCGCACGAACACCTAATGATAATAATAATAATAATAGTAGTAATAATGTATTTCACATTGTCAGTGAATGCAGTCACTGAGTTAATCTAAAACTAGCACTCCGCTCCATGCCCTGTTGGTCGCGACGATATTGTCCCTTTAAGACATTTATTTCCAAGGCAAAAATCATAATTCATTTCTTATAAATGCCAACTTAAAGCGTGGTTTGAAGAGTTAACCTTGGTGTTCATTTTCGTTTGACATGAACTCCACTTGTGTGACATATTCCTTCCTTGTGTTATGTGTAATTCATTGTAAGCGTTGTGATTTAGTTATACTAAAAATAGTGTATTTAAATGCTAGTTATTTTTATTGCACGCACAGGCCAGCAGTGTTACAATATCGTTTAAAGATGAATGTAACATCCGTATTTTACCGGCAAATTCCAGATGTGTTTGTTCCTCTTAGAAATAAAAAAACAAATACTTTAAAACAGTGCCAAAATCATTTTATACCTGGACCCACCATGAATTAATTTCGGTACAAATTTACTGTTAAACCATGCTTTTCACGGTTATTTTGAGAAATATGTAATTTTAAATCATTACTTTTCCATTCGTCCAGTAAAATAGCAATGTTTCGAAGTGTTAAAATAGCCAAAAATACGGGCGATAGGCCTACATCTAAAAATATTTACTATAAAATACAATCTAAGAAGAGCGCGACGACAGTGCTTCTTTCGAATATATTTTCCGTTAAACAATTTAAATTAAATTCATTAGCGACCAAAAAAGAAGTTTGACTTTGAAAATTAAATTTTTCTAAATAAAGAGGAGAAAATGTAATATCGCTTACAAGTAAGAGCAAGAGAAGACCTGGAAACATACCGCTTTAATTAAATACAAAACATGTGTTTCAATTTGGAATATTTGATTCTCATTTTTAAATATAATTGTTGAAGATTTCATTACAAAATCAATCGACAACATTACTAAGGAAACCAACTCGATATTGTTAACCCCATCAACACCTCAGAAATAGAAACACGAACAAAAGGAATAATTATAGTTATTTGAAAATGATAAAGAGGTATCTTTATATACATTTTACACCATGTAGGCTGTATGTTAAACTGTGATCAACACTTTTATTTTGTACACAACAATTTTGGTTTCTCTAGGAAGAACGTACTTCAGACGGAATAATGTATCATGACGATTGATACTTGTATATTGATTTTACTTTTTATATAAAACTATGATCGGTTTCTTTGTATTATTGTATTTTTTTGTAAATGGAATATCAATGTTGTACGTTCTCTTTATTCACCCTCATAAACCATTGCTAAAAGAATGTAGGGCATCGCATACACATGATAAAACGAGTTGTCATTGACTTCGCCGGAACCAGACAGGGATAATTGGATTTTCATCAGTCAGTAATCGAATTTCACTCCACTGGCAGGAATGTGGCAATTTCTAATAGGGATGATGAATTGGGATAGCTTGAACCGAGTCTTGTAATTGATAGGGTTTAAGGTCAAGACAAAGTATCATTTATGGAATGCAAACATGTAGTTTTTGTATATATGGTTGCTACAAGAAAGACGTTTGCGGTACATTTAAATAGAATTAAATAATTTTCCTTAAAATCCGGTTAGAACGTGAAGTTTGCATTTAACCTGCTTACAGTATTCGGTAAATGATTTAAAACCTTTAAAATTAGCATCTTTTCTAAAGCCCCGTTTTCACTATTCTGAAAAACAAGGTCATTCCAATGCCACAGAGAAGCACATTGCAAAAGCAGGTTTTCTTCCTACATTCTTACGTCAGAAAATGCATTTCTTTTCTAATTCTACCTCAAGTGAATACAAATAATTAACAAAGATGACAAGAAACAAGAAATTTCCTTTGGTGAACATTGGGCAGGCCTAGCGAGCGCGAACCTTGCTGTCCAAAATTCATTTATTCTCGATTATACTCAAATCATATTGATAGACATTAATATTTTACTGCCACAGCATACTTTTATATTTACTTTCAAAGAGATACTCAAATACCCAGTGACTTGGAAGCCAATAGGCTAGCATTGGAATCAACTTTCAAGTATGCATTACGTGCCTTGTCCGTCCTCCATCGTCCCTGTTTAGAAACCAAAAATGATGGGACGTGAGCGTTACATGCGGCGGACGCGCCCCCGGCACGCAGGCTGTGAAGACCGAACATAGAAACATCGGAAACAAAAGGACGCAGAGCATCCAGCACAATCTCGCGCGTGCGTGTGTAACTGAGAGGATGGACAGACGGAACAAGACCTTTTTTGGTGTTGATTAATCTGCAAAGCACAGGCAAAGAAGATCCCGAGGGGTCGCCTAAAGCAGAAAAATAACGTTCTGCGACAACTACTGGACATGTAGGCTTGAATGTCCGTGCGATAACGATGTCAGCTCCTTGTCTAAATTGGTCTATTTTTGACCGTCGTAGATGAATGGTCATACGGTCTGATGAAATTATACAGTCTTTCCTCGTGACGGTGCTAATGTCATCGAAGCGTAAAAAACCAGCATAACTTATAAAACATACAAATAACACGCGGAGGTCGGCAAAAGTGGCATGAGGATGGCCGTGAGCTACCAGGATCTTTGATAAAATATCAGGAGTGACAGGCTCTTTCCTAACAGGAGGCGACGAGAACTTACGTTTGAAGCCTTGCAGCGCATATTTTACCATGTCGTTATCGGTTGGAGATGACAATCCAGCTAAACTGTGCACCCATTTCACAGCTGCTGAATCCACGACAGACTTCGGACCTGCTATGGAAAGGTGCGAAATATAAAGCGAAAAGTGAAATGGCTCGACGGGAAATGTCTTAATTCCAGTCTTTGATGACCAGCTTTCCCATCTGTTCCACGCAGCTAAGTACTTTTGGGAAGTTGAAGCAGCTTTTGCCGACAACAGGAGGGATGGAAGTTTGACGTTGGCGAGCATGCGCAGAGCCGGGTCTTGAAGCGAAGCAGATAAATCGTTCCACGAAGCTGTAAAATTTAAAAATAAACTGGCAACAGTGGACTGTACAAAGGTATAACCATGGTTAATGTTGTCAAAAACCGACACTAGATGTAAAGAAATCAATGCACAAAAAACATAATGATAAAGCTATCATGTATATTAATACTGGTGAACAAACATCACAATATGGAACCACAACTTTACTTCAATATGGCCGGGCCTACGAAATTGCATCGCGAATGGTGGAGTAGAATGGTGAACATGGAACGCGTTTTTGGCGATAAAGAGGACTTGATTGAAAATATTCCGAATGGAAACGAATGCGCGGATGTTCGGTGCTGAGCGACGGACCAGCGAAGTTTCGGCGCTGGGGCTCGGTGGTCACGGGAAAAAAAAACAGTGGGGGAAACGTGAGTGCATCCCGGACGCTCAACGGGGGTGCACTCCCCCTGTACCAAACAAAGAAAACTTAAATTGAAAATTTGGGCGGGTCATGGGAGGGAAATTTAGGTGTTGCAAGGTTGGCTGCTGGACCGAGAGTGAGCGAAAGGGCGAACGACAAAAAACACGTAATGGGCGATTACGTAATCGCCCATTGTGTACCAAACACACTCGCACCTGTCGTGCGAAAACGAAAAGAAATTTCACATCCAGCATATTGCCTTCCATGCTCACCCAGAGAACCTACTTCTTGCTATGCTTGCTGATGAGGATCCAGACATTCCTCAAGATGCTGTCACCCATGTGTCAAAAGCACATCAAACAGTTACATCTGGACAATCAAGAAGCAGTACGGAACATAAAGTGAGAAAAACCTTGAAGGTGTGGAGATTGAAGGATAGAGTGATGATGAAGCAAGTGCTGACGAGTCGGAGGATGAAGAATATCCCCAGGATAAATCACTTTTGGCCCTTAAAGGTGACCACCATTATAAATCATGGGTATGATTACAGCTCCCCTGCTCCCCCTCTCGTTCATCCTTGTCACACACAATCGGTGGAACGTTGAGTGAGACTCGTATCATAGGCCAGCTAGTACAGTTCATGTACACAAAACCAAAGAGATGGCTTTATCAGGCAATGAATAACATCCAGATCACTAATGAAAAAGAACCACACCATGTAAATCATGCTTGGGCTGACAAAATTATGAGTGGGACATTCTCTGGAACTGATTTTTACTAACTACACAGGAAAAAAAGTTTATCTTCCATTTATTACATTGGTGACTCGCAGATAACCCCTCATCACAAGCACGTAATTTGGGTGTTATATTTGACTCGACAATGACTTAAAACCTCATATCTCCAACAGACACTCTGTCTGAGCATGCACTCTGTCGTATAAATGACCCAGTAATTTTCACTGTGTTCATCATTTACTAGGACACCGAGGTCATGGTTTTTGGAAAGTCTGCTCAGATCGTGACGATATACTGTCCTTATAATTAGTTACTTGAATTGACGAGTGGAATTTGCTGATCTGAAGAATAGAGAGGTATGCTATTCCACTCCATTACAGCTGTTACTGTAAATCTTTTGTGAGTATGTGAGGCGAAGTGGATTTGAATAATACAACGGAGGTTGGGTCTGGTGGATGTATGAGAGTGAAGGCAGTTCATCATATAATCCAGTGACTAGTTTTAAAATGTTTTATAACAAAGTGGTAACATTTTGTAACGTACCGTATTATTTGGGAGATTGGTAACCCTTGACAAAGGCGCATCGAAATGGCTGGTCGCGTAATGGTGCCCCGCTATCCAAACTCCAGTGCACATGTACATGTCACCGCTGTTCAAAATGCTCTGCAGGCGACATGTGGTTTGGGCGCATGCGCGATAATTTTGAAGGGTCATACAAAAATGCATATTCATAACGTGACCTTTACTTTTTTTTTCCGTCGCGGAGTTCATTGATAAAAACGCCTGTTACATACTGAAAATTAATTTCAAAGAGAATGTTTAACCAATAGGATTAGAAAGAATATGTCGTCTGCAAATATTGAACTAACATTACAGCAATATGGGCAAACGCGCGAATTTCCTTGAAGTTTTTTTGTGCACAACTCTGGCCCTTGACAAGAGCGCGCACGCTGAAAAAGGTAATATTTCAAAGCGGAGTTTCTTCCTGAAGGTGAATTTTCCTTGAGACATAAAAAGTATGGTAGGTGAAAGAACTCTTATTTTAACTAATTATTACTTTGTTATTTCAGCAAACCCAGTAGCTAACTTTTAAACGGTGGGATTCCCCTGTGGCTTTAGCGTTGTTAAACAAAAGATTTCTGGGGAACCCGTTACGTTTTTTGGGATGACATCATTGTGTATGCGTGTGCATATACACACACGGATTAGATTGTGGGCGTTTTCATTGTAAGGGGGGGTTACATAATTTTTTAATAACGTTAGAATATAAAACAAACGGGGAGTGATTTGAGTTTATAAGCCATTATGAACCAATATTTAATACATATATTCTCTTCACTCTTGCATTTTAAATTAATTTAAGGATTTTTTTCCTTTCTATGCACTCCAAATCCATTATTTAAACAGCGAAGATGTAATCAATAGCAATATTTCACCTTTTTTGAATTGCTGCCCAGAGGACGTTACTTGGGTTTGCTAAGGTATAATCACTATGAAACTGTTATTCGTGAGTTTAACTACCCTCCTATGCTTGATTTTTCAAGAAAATAATTCACAAAAGACGTATAATAACGTCAAAAATGGACCAATAATTAGCTTCTCTCGATCTGTAAAATTTAACGGATGCTCAATATTTGATGCACATTGAAGACGCTTTTTACACTTCGCGGGATTCGATGAATTCACCCAGAAACGTGTCATCTTGTAAAGCCATGACTGTAGATTGATGTGTGATCTTTGTTCATTGAGGTCATTTGGCATTTGCACTCACTTTGATCGTACACCTCCAGTCGATTTGCCAAATTTCAAAAGACGCGACCTTGTTTAAAGTTGGTGAAACAACACCAATAGAGGGCGCTATACAGAGCAGAAAAAGGTGCATGCGCACAAACCTCTTGTCGCTCTGCAAGCAGCGGTGATGTATGTACAGCTGTACAGCTTTTTCAACACTGTACAGTTATTTCAACCGAGGGCCGAATTGTAGTATCAAAAGTTTTGTGGCGAACCGTAAGGAATAATAATTTACCCTTTATTGTCAAGGTATGCATTAACATCCCTAAAATACGACCACATAATAGGCAGATTTTGAAAAATTGTACTTTATGGAATGATCAAGGACAGATCTTTTAAATATTTGCAGTTTTCTACAGTTAAGGTTAGAACAAAATTACATCGCATTGTATTATGCATGGGGCATACTTGGCATAACGCGAAATACCATTCTGTGTACATGACTGTGACCGCTAAGATGAACCATGAATAAAAAAAAATTCTCAATGGTTGAATAGACACGCTGTGTGTTAGCTATGGTGGATATCCTGATTGTGAATGTGACCTTTACTGATGGTCGCATAATGGTTGCGACCCCCCACAACCCCCCCCCCCGCCCCCGCCTCCTCAACCTCGTCCACAGGGCCCGGGGTATAACTTGTTCTCACTACTTGACCCTTTCCGCAACGCTGATTGTATCTGCCCAAACACAGGCGAGATATCTTTAAGAAGTTACGTCATTTTCTGAGAAACCGTGGATCAAAATCCAAATATGTAATGGATCATTAGCTGATGATCAATTTCCACAAAAGAACAGTAGCGGGGAGCACACGGAACACAGGCATTTATATATATATATATATATATATATATATATATATGACATAAAACACAATAAAGGGGGCCACTTTGCATCCGTCACGTTAGCAGTTTTTCCAATGGTTGTTATTTATTTTTAAGTACCTGAAACCGACCAAAAAGTGTTTCAACATGTGAATGGACATGCAGGCTTATACTAGAACTAATTTGAGTTGATTTATTAAACAAATATATATATATATATTTTTTTTTACCCTCAAATTTCCATAAAAATTGGACGGAAAAAGTTACCTCACTTTTCCGTCCATTTGTTGATGGAAATTTTAGGGTAATTAAAAAAATAATAGTAATAATCAACTCAAATTATCTTTAGGATAAGCATGCATGTTTATTCAAATGTTGAAATTCTTTTTGGGTGGTTTCCGATATTTAAAAAAAAATTACAACCATTAGAAAAACTGCTAACGTGACGGTAGGAAAGTGGCCGCCTTTATTGTGTTTTATGTCATATAATATCAGCCAATTTTTCTTTGCTCGCGAACCGTTTATAATATTTCAGGTCAGTTTCTCCATATAAATCTACTTTGTGTACAACCACATAAAAGGCTTGTGTCCCGTCAATTGTGTGATCCCCGCTACTGCCGTTACCCGGGTTGTTTGCATCTGACCGGGGCTTGATCCCTGGCTACTCGGCAGATATGGTTTGGCCTCTGACCTGGCCCCATAGAGCAATAGATAATTGGCATAAGTGGACCGCCCACCAACATAGGGGCTGGTTAGCTCAGTTGGTAGAGCGCTCGTACGGTAATCGAGAGGTCGCGGGTTCGAGTCCGGCATCAGCCAATTTTTCTTTGCTCGCGAACCGTTTATGTATATGTATATGTATATGTATATGTATATGTATATGTATATGTATATGTATATGTATATATATATATAAACGGTTCGCGAGCATCTCCATCTCCATCTATATCTATATTTATGCGAGCATTCAATTACCATATATAGGGTTTAATAAAGTTGATCTTAACTTATATTATCTTATATCTCCATCTATATCTATATCTCCATCTATATCTCCATCTATATCTATATCTATATCTATATCTATATCTATATCTATATCTATATCTATATCTATATCTATATCTATATCTATATCTATATATATCTCTCTCTCTCTCTCTCTCTCTCTCTCTCTCTCTCTCTCTCTCTCTCTCTCTCTCTCTCTCTCTCTCTCTCTCTAGTCGTCTCCTTCCCGGTTTTCCTCTCAACTTCAACATCTACTGGTCCTTGATCCCGCATGCCAGGAGACGCGACAAACAAGCTGTACGAATTGCAAATCATCTCATCGTCAGCTGCAAGAACGTTATATATTATCTTTATAGAACTTCCCAATTTGTAAATCCTGTTTTAATTTGGAAACACCGCTTGAAAAACAAAATATTATTTGATTTTTATTTCTTTAAACTTAACGACAATCTCAACGAATTTGAAACAAAATGGTCTACACAAAATGCTTTAGTTAAAACTGTTAATGGCGAGTTGACGTGGCTTTTTTAACCGCGTTTAGTATTAAACAAACAAAAATTCCAAAAAATTAAATAAAAATTACAAAGCTTTCTTGTGCTTTTATTGTTTTTGACTGCGCCTTTTATCTATTCAATGTACCTTTATTTCAAACCAAACATTTTATATCTCCATCATTTTAAACAAAAAGTCATATTTGCTTTTATTCAATATTTCTTATCTAAAACCATTTGTATTTTTATACCTCGATCATGTACATTTTACTCAAACATTGTTTTTGTTATAATACACCAGCTTTCTTTTTTAACAAAAATCCTTTTTCATCTATATAATAATTATTGTACATATTACTTCACTGGAATTTTTTTTACAGAATGTGCCTTTCATAGTTTTAATTTTTATCACAATTTATACAATGTCATTTTCTGTAATGTTTGGTTTTTAAAAATGTTTGGTTTTTAAAAATGTTTCGAAATGAAGATTATATTTGTTAAGTCTCTCTTCTCTCTCTCTCTGTCTGACCTCTCTCGGTCCACCTTTCCCCCTCTTCGACCCACCTTGTGAACAGCTACTCCAATCTCTCTCTGATTGGAGGCAAGGTCTCTACCACTGTTCACGAGTGGGGTCCTCTCTCTTTCCTTTCCTTTCTTTTCTTTCTCTTTGGGAGCCGCTGGAGTGGGTTTAAGACCCACACCAGTAATGCCAGTGGCTCCCACCCGGAATCTTTAGGGAGTCTGCTTACACCATGGTGCTTGCAGTCTCCCTTTAGAGGATCCCTTCCTTTCCTTTCTCATCCTTTCTTCCACTCTACCTTTTGGTTATTTCGTTTTGTTTTGATCTTTTAATGTTTTTGTCTTTCTTTATATAATGTATTGTTGTTATTACCTTCGTTAAACAAAGTTTACAGAGTTTTGTTACTTTTACAGTAATATTGGTAACCACCATTTTTTGTTAAACATTGTTTTCTATTCTGTAATTTTGTATTGTTCTGCTTTGTAAATAAAGTTTTCTTTGAAAAGTCAAAAGTCTCTCTCTCTCTCTCTCTCTCTCTCTCTCTCTCTCTCTCTCTCTCTCTCTCTCTCTCTCTCTCTCTCTCTCTCTCTCTCTCTCTCTCTCTCTCTCTCTCTCTCTCTCTCTCTCTCTCTCTCTCTCTCTCTCTCTCTCTCTCTCTCTCTCTCTCTCTCTCTCTCTCTCTATATATATATATATATATATATGAAAGGTCGCGGGTTCAAGTCCGGCGTCAGCCAATTTTTCTTTGCTTTCGCTATATATATATATATATATATATATATATATATATATATATTGTTGTCTGATGATCGCATAATGCGTGAAACTCGGAGTTACAACTACCAGCGTTCCACTAGTTTTACTACATATATATATATATATATATATATATATATATATATAGATATATATATATATATATATATATATAATTGGAATAAGTGGACCGCCCACCAACATAGGGGCTTGTTAGCTCAGTTGGTAGGGCGCTCGTACGGTGTTCAAGAGGTCGCGGGTTCGAGTCCGGCATCAGCCAATTTTTCTTTGCTCGCTACCCGTTTATATAATATTCAGGTCAGTTTCTCCCTATAAATCTACTTTGTGTACAACCACGTAAAAGGCTTGTGTCCCAAGTTGTGTGATCCCCGCTACTGCCGTTACCCAGGTTGTTTGCATCTGACCGGGGCTTGATCCCCGGCTACTCGGCAGATATGGTTTGGCCTCTGACCTGGCCCCCATAGAGCAATCAATCAATCAATCAATCAATCATATCACATTTATTTCCATACTTCCATAAATTAATTAACAAACTTTATATTAAAAGTGCATTAAACGATGAAGCAGTAAATGTCAAATTAATAGCAAAATGAATTAATTAAATAGAGCATGGGGGCTGTTTATATAAGCGGAAGCTTGTTAAAAACAGCCAGACAGACAAAAAAAACACGAACAAAAGACAGACAGACAAGAGACAAGACAATAGGTAGTTGACACGATACAGAATAAATATACTGATGACAGAGGCAATTAAAATATTGAAAAGATATCAAAAGGCTGTTAAGCAAAAACAACAGACCAACAAAATTTAGAAATGAGGATAATGTGAACGCAATGGAAGAAAAGAGATATTTGGGAGAGGAAGCTAAGACGCATAATGAGAGATAAGGACTCGTTTGTATTTAAGCTTGAAAAGACTCACGGACCGCTGAGATCTGATACTTTCACCTATGGCATTCCACACACGAGGGCCAAAGAAGCGAATGTTGCTCATAGAATAAGAGGTGCGAGTGAATGGAACAAACAGATTGGTACAGGATCTTGTGGAGTGGCTGTGGGTGTCTCGAACTGAGGTAAAGAAGGAAGAAAAAACATGGGGAAGAAGATTGTGAGTGAACTTATCCATAAAAATCCCAGTATGGAGTTTATTAATGTCGGCAATAGTGAGAGTGTGCAGTTATGCGAAAAGAGGTGCTGAATGCTCTCTGGGGGAAGAGAAAGTACAGATACGAATAGCCCTTTTTTGTGAAACGAATAAGGAGGACATCTTCGTGTTACTCACAGAAGCCCAAACGATGTTACAGTAATTTAAATAAGGATAGATGAGGGTGTTATAAAGAAGAACAAGCGATGAAGCAGGGAGGAAATGGCGGATCTTAGAAATGACACCAGAATTACGACAAATAACCTTATTAACAGAAGAGATATGTTCCGACCAGGAAAGTTTATGGTCGATGATGATACCAAGAAATTTTGCCGAGAAGACTCTTGTTATAGAAATACCATCAATGATCACCGGCGGCAAATCGATGTCTTCAGGACGATAAGACTTGGAGAAAAAGATAAAATTAGTTTTGGCATGGTTAATGGAAAGTTTGTTTGCCTTAAACCATGAAAATACCTGAGCAAGTTCAATGTTGAGTGTGTTGATCAAGGAGGAGAGCTGAAGACTTGAGTAGAAAATAGTTGTATCATCAGCAAACAAAGTAAAAGATAAAAGGGGAGGAGTAATGGAGGTCATTAATATAGAGGAGAAAGAGGAGTGGGCCAAGAATTGAACCCTGAGGAACTCCATGCTTAATGTTTAAACGATCCGAGTCACAACCCTTGATTACCCTTGATTGAAGTAAACTGGTATATATTGTAAGGTAGTCAGCAAACCATTGCAGCGCGACTCCCCTGATGCCAAAATGTTCAAGTTTAGAAAGAAGAGTAGAGTGATCAATCGTATCAAAGGCTTTAGAAAGGTCAATGAAAACTCCGGCAGCACATATTTTATTGTTCAATGCCTGGGTGACACTCACTATCAACAAGTTCGATGAGGGTCAAGTCAGTGGAATGTTTAGATCTAAAGCCAAATTGATGACCAAAGAGAAGATGGAAACGAGAAATGAAACAAGAAAGACGATTGTACATGAGCCTTTCAAGAATTTTTGAGAAACAACGAAGGATGGAAATAGGCCTGTAGTTACTAATGTTGCACTTATCACCGTTTTGGTGAAAACGGGAATAATTTTAACAACCTTAAGATTAAGAGGCACAGATCCACTGAGAAGGGAGAGATTAAAAATATAAGCAAGAGGTTCAGCAATAGATGGAAGGACAAATTTCACAACGGTAGAACAATTAATGTTATCAAAACTGCAGCTTCTTCCTCTCTACATGTCTTTGCCGATACGTAAGATTTCTTGAGCGTTAGTAGGGGTTAAGAAAACAGAAGGACCATTTGGGTTGTGCAAATAGTCGTAAAAGTATTCTAGTATTCGTCGTGACAATACAATGTCACACATTTATTTCCATGTTGGCAACAACTTAATCCATAATGGGTACAATAGTACATTACAGATTATTAATATTAAGCACAGTTGACAATATGTTAAGTGTAAATTACAGGATTTATGCATAGGAACTTGGCAGTATTACCAACATGTAGGGGAAAATGAAGCATAATGCTTTTAAATCTTCCCCTATGACAGACAAAGACTTAGACATGACAAGGACATGTAACAGCCATGTGAGACCTGACTACTAAATAATTCATAACAATAATAACATTTTGATAATAATTTTAATCAGGTTTGTTTTTTACTGCATATACATATTTAAAAAGTATTGTTTAAGTTTTTTTGAGAATGAACCAAGTGTAAGAGGTTTTTTTAGATCCGGTTTGAGATGATTCCAAAATATAATACCACGAGAAAATACACTGTTTTTAGATAATGACGTTCTGTTATAATTAATGTAAAGATTACCCTTCGATGCACCACGGGTGCCATATGTATGTACCGATGAAGATAGCGTGCACAAATCTTTGAAATCAGTAGGAAGGAGGTCATTTTTATACTTAAACATGAATTTGCCTAGATTTAAATTGTATAGGTCGTTGAATTTAAGAACGTTTAACTCTGCAAACAACGCAGCGGTATGTTCTAAGTACCAACTTTTTGTAATAATTAGAACAGCTTTCTTCTGTAGAAGAAAAAGTTTATTAGATTGTGAAGTTGAGCTACCCCAATTTAATATAGCATAATTTATATATGGAAGAATGAGGGAATTATATAACGTTAAAAGAATATGTTGAGGTAGAACAAAATTCAATCTGTTCATGACACCAATGTTTTTGGAGATTTTGCTGGTCAACATATCTATATGTTTATTCCAAGAAAGATTCTCATCAATAACAATTCCTAAGAATTTTTTACTCTTTACTTGGTTCAATGTAGTACCATTTAAGCGTATATTAGCATTGCGGTTGTATTTGTTCTGTCGAGTACTAAAACTATATAATTGGTCTTAAGTAGATTTACAGATAGTTTATTGGATGAGAGCCATTTGCTTATCTTAACAAGTTCAATATTCAAATTATTAATAGCAATGTCTACATTGTCATGGTTATATAATAGATTTGTATCATCTGCAAATAAACAGAATGAAACCATATTAGTCGAATTACATATATCATTAACATAAATAATGAACAATAAAGGTCCCAATAGAGAACCTTGAGGAACTCCACAGGAAATTGAGTTATGTAATGAATTTGATGAATTATATGAGACAAATTGTTTTCTTTGTGATAAGTAACTCTTGAACCAGTCCAAGGCTATTCCGCGAACACCAATATGTTCTAATTTATGAAGAAGTATATCATGATTAACAGTATCAAAAGCCTTGGACAGGTCCAGGAAAATACTGATTGATATTTGCTTGTTTTCAATGGCATTAATAATTTTATTAAGTACACTCGTAATTGCTAACTCAGTGGAGCGTTGTGCTCTGAATCCATATTGCGATTCTGATAACAACCCATACTTATTTATGAAGCAAATTAAACGAGTATAAACAATTTTTTCAAATACTTTAGATAACACAGGTAATATCGAAATAGGCCTGTAATTACTAAAATCGTGTTTGCTACCATTTTTGTATATGGGTACAACTTTACCTATTTTTAAACTATCGGGGAAAATGCCTGACGTAAATGACTGGTTGAATAACAGTGTCAGTGGCTTTGCTAAAGCATTCCTGGATTCTTTTATAACAGAAGAGCTTAATCCATCAAAACCAGGGGCTTTTCCAGAAGGGAGTTTAAGAATAACAATGGCAATTTCTGCTTCAGTGATCGGGGCCAGAAATAACGAATGTGGACACCTGTCACCAAGAAAGGTCTCAAAAGATTGGTCAGGTATTGGTAGTTATTTTGCCAATATTGATAAAATAATTATTAAAGGAGCTAGCAATATCTTTATCATTTTCTATTCGCACGCCATTTTGTTCAAAATAACATGGGTTAGATTTAGTTTTGGATCTACATAATAATGAATTTATAAGCTTCCATGTACCCTTAGGATTATTTTTCTCTCTATTGAACTGTTCACAAAAATAATTCTTTTTAGCTGTTCTAATAATGGATGTAAGAACGTTTTTATACTGCGCATAGGAAGATTTGTTTTGAAAAGTGGGACTCTTAAGATATTTCTTATACAAGTAATTTTTACGTTTAACCGAATTGTAAATGCCTTCTGTTAACCATGGAGACTTGTCTTTATTAACTCTGCATTTGAGATCCCGTTGTGGAAAATGTTTGTCATAAAGTTTTATTACATAAAATATTTTTATTTGAAATCCAATATGGGGGAGAGACATGGCTGACCCAAACCATAACCGCTGGCGCGGCTGCAGCCATGTCCCTAGTCGTGCTCGTCAGTGAACCTACGGCACATGTTAAATGTTTCCTGGTGGTTTCTAGTCATAAAAAGAAGACATTATGGCATGATTCGGACTCGTAGGGTTTTACCTTCCATATAATTTCCTCCTCTTGATGTAAAGAACTTGAGCTTGTTTCGTCTGCAAGATTTCTATAGTTAAATACTTTCATTGCGTGGACGTAAAGTTTGTGATCATTCCGGGCGGAGCTAAATTTTTTCAAACATGAATTTGGCGGCAAAACCAAATCCCAATATTATCCAATCGGTGTTTGCTAAAAGAGTGTCACATAATCTTTGTAAATTAAAACCCAATCCTGGGCCATTGTGTACAAACTGGAAAGGAGTTGATTATAATGCGGGCGTGTTTAAATTTTACGAGTAACCTCAACGACAGTCAACGACCTCAACAAGAGAAACGGACAACAGAAAATGAAAATAAAATTAAGTAAAGCTGCTCCCTGATCAGGGTGCACCATGGCAGGGGAGTGGGGAGAATGTGTAAAAATGCTTGTTATATATACTAGTGGCCCTTCAAGCTTACATGCACATGCATACGCAACGCCGTAAAATATAATAGTGAGTGGAATAAATGGAAAACTTTTGGAGGGGAGCTTGAGTCTCCTGAGTCCCCATCCCTTGTACCACTGCCCTATACTCCTTGCCGAACTCCTCTGTAGACAAGACTTGGGCTCAGATTTTGCTCTCTTTCCTGGCTCCTTCTTAAAAAAAATAATAAAACATCAGCGGGCCCTTGAGGGGGGGGGGCTCGAGCCCCCCAAGCCCCCCCTTGGGTGCGCCACTGAATTAGAAATATCATTAGGTTGGGAGGCAAAGTGTTCACCGTCTATTGAGAAATTATCTGGAAACGAGGACTCTTTACGTTTACCCAAAATGTTATTTATTTTACGCCACGTATTTTTAATGTTGCCCTGATGATCGAGCTTAGTGGCATAATAATTTTTCTTGGCGGAACGAACAGTGGCAGTAAGACGATTACGGTAGATCTTATAAAACCGTCCGTTTTCTTCCGAGGGCTTGCGCAGATAACGCCTGTGTAGTCTATTTTTGAATGAACAAGAATTCACTATAGACTGGGTGATCCATGGTTGACTTTCTGTGATTTCCCAGTAATTTTGGTGATAAGTGGGAAATGATTATTATAACGAGAGGTAAAGATAGAAAGGAAAGAATTATAAGCAGGGTCAACCTATTGAGCTTCATAAACCTCGTGCCAATCAACACTGTTAAGATCACAGCTGAATGAATGAAGGGAATTGCTATTAATATCTCTAGTAATGAGGGATTTTTGAAGAGGCACAGAATTCTTAAAGCAAGATGCAGTCAACTGGAAAAGAGGATAATGGTCAGAAATATCCAAATATAAAAGGCCAGCTGTGATATCAAGATCAGAGTTAGTAAGGATGTTATCTATCAGAGAGGCAGTGTGTGGGATGATATGAGTGGGTTTGGTAATCAGAGGGAGGAAGCCATATGAATAAAATGTATTAACATTTAGATAATTGGCATAAGTGGACCGCCCACCAACATAGGGGCTGGTTAGCTCAGTTTGTAGAGCACTCGTATGGTATTCGAGAGGTCGCGGGTTCGAGCCCGGCATCAGCCAATTTTTCTTTGCTTGCTTCCTTCCCATTTTTATGTATATGTATATGTATATGTATATGTGTATGTATATGTATATGTATATGTATATGTATATGTATATGTATATGTATATGTATTATGTATGTGTATGTGTATGTGTATGTGTATGTGTATGTGTATGTGTATGTTTGTATATGTATATGTATGTATGTATGTATGTATATTGTTGCATTCCCCACTTTTGTGGGTCAACAAATAATAGTTGGACACAAACTTTGTTGTGACAATCTCAATCAATGGGGTTGGTTTATTATTAACATCACTATTTAACAATGGCACTAGTAACATGTATGACAGGAGTGGTAGTTAAACTTATATACTTGTGCTAAGTTCCGAATAGGGTGTACGAATACCAACTATTGGGTACAGTCAGTGGGACCATCGTTCGTTCATGCGGCTGTCAACTCGGCATACGGTACGGGCACTGCTATACCGAGAGACGGGCGGCTGGTCGGTCTCTACGACGGGGACCACCGGAGCTTGACTACACGGGGTGTCTGGACGGGGCCAGAGTGTGTATCAGACTGCATTAGCTACATGTAGGCGAACCAATGGCCATATCGACGCCCTGCACCATTGGTTCAACGAACGAGGCTCTGGACCGTAATAGTTCGGTATATCGCACTGTCATGGATCGGATCGAGTCGCATAGATTTCATTCGGAACCGCACTACGCCGAGATCAGGAAATCTCGGGGATTATACAGAAATCTGGGGCCTAGAAATGAATAAAACATAAGCCTAGTTTAGCGTCTTAGCCAATGAGAAGCTTGGCTTCCGCGTCTAAGGGTAGAAACGTGTGCAAAATCAGGGTATACAACAGGTCTTTGTTCCATATAAGGTAAGGTATTTGACGAAAGTGAAGTGATCGACAACTTAGAAAGGAGTGCGTGTTTAAGGGGAAAATGCTTACCGGACCGGGCATGTTTAAGCTATTTGCTTGGATGCTAAGCTATTAGTGCATGAGGGGAACAGCGGCTGTGCTTGGGTAGGGAGCACTACACACGCGGGCCACGGCTAATGACTGAGCGGGTCAGTCACGGTGACTGTTTGGCCGTGGTTCACCCACGAACCGTGTTCGGTGTGAAGGGGTGGACTCCGAGGAAAGTATTCGGAAAATAGACTAAGTCCAAAGGACGGCTCCAAGCCACGTGGCGGGAGGGTGTGGCACGCACGCAAGGCTCTCGCGGCTGGTGTTGCATTATGCATTGCGTTGGCGCTGGATATGCATGAGCAAAAGTAGCGTCCTTGTAAGGATTGCATATTCATAGCGGACAATCGAGGATCTGGGGAAACAACCCTGGGACTTAGACTGCTTGAAATTGCATCGTCAGCAAAATATTGGAAGTGGAAGAAGTGAACTATAAGGGGTGCTAATATTTATCAAAATCAAAGGGTAAGATTCGTAACAATATGTATGTGTATGTGCATATGTATATTTATATGTATATGTATATGTGTACACCCATCACAACTTCTAAGTTCCCCCAATATTTTTTAGAATATCTCAACAAGTATTGCATGAATTTTAAAAATTCTAAAAGTAAATGACAGAATGACATGTTCTACACAGCTCGTAATGAAATGGTTGAAATTCAATCATGCATGCACAACTGACAGTGATTTGAATGAAAATTCAGCTGAAAAAAGTCATGCATCAATAACAATGGTATTGATGGCTGTTTCATAATAAGAAAATAATATTCAAAGAGCAACATGCAACATGCATGTCCATTGTTTTAGAAGGGTAGAGCAAGAGTTTAATATGGAATTGGTCCTCCATTATTCTTCATAACTGAGTTCTTACAGAAAACTACATGTGTAACATGCCCTTGAAGCAATGCTTTGTACTGCAACTTTTTTTTCAGGTGAATTTTCATTTAAATCACTGTCAATTGTGCATGCAAGATTGAATTTCAACCATTTCATTACGAGCTGTGTAGAACATGTCATTCTGTCATTTACTTTTAGAATTTTTATAATTCATGCAATACTTGTTGACATATTCTAAAAAAATATTAGGGGGAACTTAGAAGTTGTGATGTGTGTATGTATATGCATATGTATATGTATGTGTGTGTGTGCGTGTGAACGTACACACCATTCGTTGTGGGGTCCAAAACACAATAGAACAATTGGACCCCACAAGGTAACTATAGAAAATCTTGTACCCCACAGGAGAATTATAAGGAAAAGGGATAATAGAACGAACAAAGGAATACCCCACAAATCAATGTGCGTGAGGGTGTGAACGTACACACCATTCGTTGTGGGGTCCAAAACACAATAGAACAATTGGACCCCACAAGGTAACTATAGAAAATCTTGTACCTACAGGAGAATTATAAGGAAAAGGGATAATAGAACGAACAAAGGAATACCCCACAAATCAATGTGCGTGAGGGTGTGTGTGTGAACGTACACACCATTCGTTGTGGGGTCCAAAACACAATAGAACAATTGGACCCCACAAGGTAACTATAGAAAATCTTGTACCCCACAGGAGAATTATAAGGAAAAGGGATAATAGAACGAACAAAGGAATACCCCACAAATCAATGTGCGTGAGGGTGTGTGTGTGTGTGTGTGTGTGTGTGATCTTCTATTCATATCCTAGCTTTACCATAAGCCGCGGCATCTACCACGCAGCTTACTAATCACTTCCTTTGTTCACTCCCATTGGTTTTGCTAGATTGGTTACTTTTCCCCCGCTTTTTTGGATACCTCCCCATGATGCTTTGCTTACGTAACCTTTTTCCTATATATGGATGTATTTTTATGTTTGTTCTTTGGGCGGCCTGTTACTGAGAATAAAAAATAAGATAACAATAGACAGAAAATATCATATAATTGTGGAGTTGAAGTACTATCTAGGCTTATTGAAAGAATCATAGTTATGATACGATTTATCGAAATTTCTTTTTACAGATTAAATATAGGGAAGTCATTACAACTAGGATGATATACTTTTTTAAATGGGGTGTTAAACTTGACACCAGTTTATATCGGGCAACACAATGGTGAAATGGTGTAATGAAGTTGTTACCACCGGTTGAAGATATTTGCCTCGTTTGATGATTGAGCACGGCTGTTTCACTACTATACGCGCGTGTACAAACTAGTATTCGTATTTGTTTGTTTTCTTTTTCATAACTCCACTGACTCTGTACACGTCACATAGAAACATTGAAGTCTAATACAGACCTTAACGGCATCGTTACTGTGACGAAAAGGGCCCAATTTTATCATTTAAAAACATGGTTTGGGGAACGTTAACAGTCACATTCCATGTGAAATGCTATTTTTAAGGTTCATTATAATCAAATACTGCAAATAATTATTTATTGTCAATCTATGTTTTACATGTTTTTAGCCCCTCCATACGTAACGTTCAAATTTAATTTTCTAAGAAACGAACTACTCAGAAAAGCTCTTAGAAAACCACAACGGAGGTGCTTTAGAGAACTTTAGATGATTTGTATGTGAAATATAGCTTATGGAACATTAAAGGTACACGCTGATGCGATTGATAGAATGATTGATAATCCTTTTTGGAAGGTTTTCTTCAAAAAACAAAATCCGGGTATCATGTAATTACCGAGAAATGTCCAAAAAACAACAATAAGGTCAAATGTCTACACGACCGTGAAACATCTACGCAGATTGTAAAACTGGTACCTCTGCATTGCATTGCACACCGTTGTGATTGTAACAAGAGGAACAGGGTTCCAGTCTGTACATTTTGTATTCGTTGTAAACACACACCAAAACCACGAACGATCACAGAATTCCTGGATTCGATTGCAACCAGGTGCACGTCGATGTCCAAGATCATCCAAAAAAATGAGGAAAATGCTTATTAGGCTTGACAGACCTTGGATCCACCATGGAGAAAGGCATAGACTGAATAAACCGGTGCTTAGCAGCATCTATCTGGACATGCTGGATTCTGGGTGAGCATCTCAATCATGATCAATATTGGTTTGCATTGCCATCGGTAGACAGAACATGATGGACATGTGTAACATGATGAACACAATCATGATAATGTCCCCTGGCAATTATGTGAAATTGCCCTAACCCCTGATTACATACTCTACATATTTGACAGGAAAAAGTGATGAAAAGGAAGCTTCAATTTTGGTTTAGATTCTCATATCCTCAAAATATTATCAAACATTTTTATTTGGTTGGGACACATAGGCCTAATGACGAAATTAATTTGTCCGAAGTGCTTTTATCGTTAGAATGTGTTGAATTTGAACTTCCTGTTTAGACAGGAAGTAAAGGTCAGATCAGGTGATTTGAAGGTCATATATGACCTCCTCACGATGATGAAAAAATAACATTAGTACCTGCTTTGGTTTAATTTCTGGGGGCGCTCTAAACTTTGATGACGTTGGGTTCGATATTCTTTCCCTGATAAGGCTGAGGCGGAAAGAATGTCATATCCAACCGCCACTTTTTAATGTTTTTAAAATATTTGTTTGCAACCACTTACCAGTTACCAGTTAAAAAAATATTCTATCCATGTTTGGGGTTACAGAAAGTGAAAACTATCTTTAAAATTTACTTTTATGATGGTTTTCGGACTTTATTTTCCTTCTAAATAAATCCTCCCCTTCAGAAAATAGAAGAATCCTAACTTATTATATCCTCAATTTACCCTAAATGATGCACTTAAGGATATATTATCAACTGAACAGTAACTTACAAATGAAAGTAGCAGTTTAGTGCTTCAGTTTGTTTCAGTGAAGGATTCTCTTGGACAATGCTGAAATTCAATGCGTGATCATATGCGTGGACGTCTTGAGCGCCGTTTTTGAGACGCACAGAATTGTGGTCATCAAAAAATTGATGTTGGTATAATGACTCACCCCCAAACTGTTAAAGTTGATGGAGCACAGAAAATGTACCCAAGAAGAAAAACAGTTGAATCATGTTTCATCTTATTCCAGATGGTTGTAAAATTGTTTTTAACCTTGAAAATTTAAATATTGTTTTAGATTTTTAAAATAAAATGGTATAATTTGGAGAAGCTCTCAAAACCTTTAATCAATATTCTTCAAAGACCAATAAAATGGAAGATGGTTAAAATTGTTGCACAAAGTACTCTAAAACTTTGAAATGTGTAAAAATGGTGTTAACATTTTGTCAAATAAATAATTTCTTTTCATAACCATGATATTAATGATTCATTTTCTCAATAATTTTCACAACCGACGAAATAAACACCAACGAGTTAAGTAGTCTTCATTCGCTTCTTCTATGGACTGTGTCCATGTTGAGGATCAGTATTTCTTTAAAAAATCATTGCAATGCAAAGCAATCATATCTTTTGGTTTCCACTAACAACAGCTTGTTGATGGCACAGAACAATAAAATCACAGATGTTCGTGAAAAAAAAGGTTGAGGTCATGTAAATCCCTTGCTATTTGTATCTAGTAAAATCAGTGGTTAAACAACTTTTTCCACTTTCACAAGCACTAACTTTCCATTAAATCATACATTTTCACTAATTTCTGAGAAATGCTAAGACAAAGGTAAGTGCGTCATTTCACGAGTGCGGCGAATTACGTACATGGACGATAGTTGCCACTGAGCATGTACTATGACCGTGTTGGTCACTAATGGGGGAGTTGACAAGATCAGACTGACATGACTGTAGCTAGGATGGTCCTAGCTAACAAGACTGAGGAAGTCATCGTATACCACAAATGCCTGATTTTTCATGAAATAAATATCTTGGAATAATTTGAAGTATACATATGTCCATCATCATTGTGGTGGAAATCCAACCGTGTAGACAAGAAAATAAACCACTGTCTGTCACTATTTTCTACAAATATATGTTCAGCTCTTTAATTTATTGTCCACAGTAGTAATCTCAATCCCCAGAGTAGTGGCGCAACCTTCAGTCCCAAATACTCTGACATGAGATAATACTCTAGTAGATGAAATCCCTATACTGCGTAATTGATTGGAACGTGTAGTTCGTGTCACAACAAATGTTCAGCTCCTCAATGAAGTATCACGGCAGTAAATACGACATGAAGTGTACGTTAAATACTGCTTTTACAAGAGATCCTTCCATCCATCTCCAAAGCGTGTATCTCCTCATTGAAGTGTTTCTTCTGAATAAAGGACATGATAACTCTCTCCGCTGTCTGCAACTCATGGACCTGCAAGCCTTCTTGCGTTTTCATCTGCCTGTGATCAAGAAGCCAGGTCTTGAAACGCAACAACCATGCTACTGCCCTTTTCAGGCGAAGCCAGCATGAATATCTCTTCAATAGCTTGTCAAATATATCTTCTTGAACACGTGCCGCCACAGCACATGTTTTAGCCTCCTGCTTCAATTCCTTATCATCCTTGAGGAGATCTGGATTTGCCTTTGGCTCTATGGGCCATACTGTTTCATCTTCCCAGAGGAAATCCGGCCCCTGTTTCCATCTTGTACGGGACAGCATCTGCTTGGCATCAAGACCTCTGGAGGCATCATCAGAAGGGTTTGAGGCAGTGTCCACGTATCTCCATTGACTTGGAAGTGACCCGTCATGAATTATAGCCACTCTGTTGGAGACAAAGGTATGAAATCTTTTAGCCGTGTTCTTGATATATTGCAAGACAATCATGCTGTCCGTCCAAAACATGGTGTCCTGCACTTCCAGTCTCATTTCATGGCGCAACAAACTATCCATTCGGATTGCTACCACTGCCGCTGACAGCTCTAGCCTTGGTATGGTCATAGGCTTTATAGGTGCCAGTCTCGACTTTCCCAACTGAAATGAACAGTGAATACTCCCATCAGCATTGATCAGCCTCACATAGGATACTGCTCCATAAGCAACTGTGGATGCATCACAAAAATGATGTAAACTGTACCCTCAAAGGCACTCCAAAGTCTTCAGGTACTATGCATCTTTGAACTTGGAAATCTTCCATCATAGGAAGATCTTCCAGCCACTTGATCCATCGCATTCGATTCCCTGGATGTAGATCCCAACCCTTCTCTTCCTTGCCCTCATCTTGAAAGATCTTCTTAGCCTGTAGCACAAATGGGCAGACTAGGCCAAGTGGGTCATACACTGAACTCACGATGCTCAGAAGACCTTCTTGTGAAACCTTTCTCCTTTGGCTTTATATTGATGCCAAACACATCTGTGTCTGTGTCCCAATGTACCCCAAGAGCTCTCTCAACAGGAAGGGATGTTTTATCCAGGTCCAAGTCCTTAGCTCCCTTGGCTCTTTTATTGAGCGGGATTGACTCAATGACCTTTCGGCTATTCGAGATCCATTTTGTAAGACGGAAACCGCCCAAGGATAGTAACTTGCAAAGCTTCCTCACTAGAGATATTGCTCTCTTTTCATTGTCCACTGATTTCAAGCAGTCGTCTGCATAAAAGTTTTCCAAAACAGTTGTGGTCGTTTCGGTGTCAAAGTCATCTCTGTGATCCTCAGCAGTTCTTCGAAGAGCATAATTCGCACAGCTTGGGCTCCATACACCTCCGAAAAGGTGCACTGCCATCCTGTAGATTTCTGATTAGTTGGCCATGTTTCCCTCCTTCCACCATAAGAATCGAATGGCATCCCTATGGCACGGAGAAACCCTGACTTGGTGAAACATCGCTTCTATGTCACCCATGACTGCCACTTGATGTTTGCTAAACCTCACAAGCACCCCTATCAGTTTGTTTGTGATACCAGGGCCTTACAAGACTTCCTTATTCAGAGAAGTTCCAGCATATTCAGCGGCACAGTCCAAAACTATACGCAGTTTATCAGGCTTGTTAGGGTTCACCACACTATGATGGGGAAGGTACCTTGAATTTCCAGGTGAGGCATCTTTGCCAATGCAGGGCACACGTTCTGCATATCCTCTGTTGAGTAGGTCATCGATACCAGCCTTGTATCTACTGTGCAGTACAGAATTCTTTGCAAGTCGTCTTCCAAGACTCAGTAAATCTCTTCTCAGCAAGGGATCTGTTGTTTGGCAATACTAGTGGGCATACCTTGAAAGGCATATCCATCTGATAATGTCCATCTACCACTGTCAGTGTTTGGTCCCAAACATCAATTGCTTTCTTGTCGTCCACCGACATCCGGGGTTGGCTTCCTGCAAGTGCATGGGCTGTGTCCAGCTTCCAGAAATGCTGAACTTTGGCCTCAAGACGTACATCTGGCTGGCTATCAGCATGAATATAATTGCAAGCAGCCCTTACAGGAGGGAGTTTTTCACTTAGTGGTCCATTAAGTGTCCATCCAAGAGCAGTTCTCATCGCATAGGGTTCCCCTACTGCACCCTGTCTTACCTCTAATGGTATTAAGGCCTGAGGTACATCTTGCCTGATCAGGATGGTTACTTCAGATTCGTGCACTCTGGGTATCTAGATCTTTAAGATGGTCCCATCTTCTCAGATCAGCTGATGTTGCCAAACAACTCCTTAGAGCTGGGAATGAGGCCAATGCATAAACCTTAGGCAGCTGTATGGTATTTCGTTTTCTTTTCTTGCCAATTGTTCCAGTCACCTCCAATGCTACCTCAAAGGCTTGACAATCGTTACCCTCGTTAAGGGTTTCCAGTGATAGGACAGTTTCTTTGCCTTTCAGTCCCATCCTGTCTAGTAAAGTACGAGAGCAAAACGTTCTGTTACTGCCAGGGTCCAGAAGAGCATGTGTTTGGACAAATGTGGTCTGGCCTCTACCTCTGACATTTACTATGACAATAAAACAAACCTTAAGTGTCCGTAACATCATCCATATGTTCTCCACCTTACTGAGCAGGTAAGATTACATTATTTAGCTACGACACCCTATTTTAATTTTCCCCCCAAATTTGTCAAGTTATACATCAAATTGAAGCTCTATCTGAGAGAAGATCGACGGTTCAATTTGTTTTTGAATACCTCTGTCGGTTCTTGAGATATGACCTTTTAAAATTTGTAAAATCGTCACTTCGTGAGCCACTAATTTGACCATCAAAGCATTTATGGTAACTCATTTCACAAGAATTAAACAAAAGTGTTAAGTTATACATTAAACTGAAGGTCATTTAGTTTTTGAGATATTGGCTTTGAACTTGGAAAAGTTGTGAGATTTAAGCAATAAATTAGAAATTAACAAGTGTGACTTGGAACACTATGTTTTTTATTTTAAATTTTTAAATTTTTAAATGTTTTTTTTTTGTCATAGAATATAAAAATAAAAATAAATAACAGACAAGAGTTACCTCAGGAGGTATGAGTTTTCATAATATATATAAACTTGTTCTGCTCCCACATTAAGATAGCAAAATAATTTAAATTAAAGAGCAATCCGCTTATGAGACCAATAAGTCCCCTCAAAATAACAACGACTAAAAACTTTCACGCCACAATCGTCTGTTCAGAGCCATATCTCTTATCTCATACAAATCAATAATGGTTTTCATATTTAATTTCCTAGATTCTAGATCATTGACTAACAGATTGAAAATATTACTCTGGTGTCTACCCCTTCTAGATTTAAGATTATTGGTAATAGAAAATTTTAGGGATGCAAATGCAGGGGTTTGCTCATCAGGTCTCAAGACATGACCAAACATAGTCCATCTCAGTTTACAGACTCTCTCCGAAAGTTTATTTGTGCTGCACCGATTGTAGAGCTCTTCATTCCTGATTGTCCCTTTTGGCCAGTGGATCTTCAGTATGCGACGCAGGTGTTTGCGGTGCGTGATGTCCAGTTGCTCCAGTACTACATCGGGTGCTGACCAACTGTTGCTGTTGTAGAGCATTACTGATGCAACAAGTGCATCATACAGTTTGATCTTGGTAGGGAGGGGGATCTTAGGTCCCTGAAGCCAGCACTTCTCGTACTTGTTGAACGCTGCGTTGCCAAGGTTACATCGTTGTTTTATGTCCTTTTCGCTGCACAGGAGAGAGCCAAGAGATTTGTTTGACCTCCATGGTTCAAGTTTCTCTTTCCTAACGCTCTTACCACTAGGAGTAAGATCGCCGGGGTCTGCTAGGTGTACTTTAGCATACTCTGTTTTGCTGTCATTAACAAACAGGTTCCACTCAGAAAGGACTTGTCTGATGAGAGGAAACATCTTCTCCAGCTTCTCCATCTCCTCGTCTTCAAAGTCGACGTCGTCCGCATACTCCCACTCTTCTGGCACACCTTCGATAGATAATGGTGGCTCATTTCTATATGTCTTCTCTCTAACTTCATACAACGCTCCAGCAAGTACTAGGGTAAACAATTTACCCGAGAGGCTGTCACATTGGAAAGCACCAAGGGTACTTTCAAACTCGTCTGACAGCTCGTTGTTCACTCTTACTTGGAGTTTGGTGTTAGAGAGCAGATATCTCACAAGTCTTACTTCATCGTCAGTGCATCCAGCTTCAACTAAGAGTTTTAGGACTGTTCTTCGTTTGATGGTGTCGAATGCTGAGCTCATATCAATGCCCATCTTCGAAAACTCCCATTCCTTGTTCTTCACAACAGATATAAGCATACGTTGTGCCCAGACTAAGTCCGCACAACTTCTACCGTTCTTGTAGGCTGCCTGCCAAGGGCCTGTGTATCTGTCTACATTCTGACAGATTCTATTAAGAGTGATGAGGGACAGTATTTTCCTGGAGCCGTTGAGGAGCATTAGGGGTCTGAGGCTTTTGAGGGGACCTTTGGGCTTGCCAGGTTTTTGGAGAGGCGCGAGGATGCCTTGGCCTATTGAAGGTATATGACTATGTGTAGCGAAGGATGTGTTGATGATTTCGGCATAGACTGAATTACATTCAGGATGCCATGCTTTGAGAAGCTCATTAGGGATGTTGTCAGGTCCATTAGCCTTACCATTCTTCAGCTTGGCTGTTGCAGTAGCTACTTCGAATTTTGTTATTGGGATGTCTAGGGCTTTAGGGTCTCCGTCAAACGCAGGTAGAGGTGCATCACTGGTGTCCATGAACTGTTTCTCAAAATAGCTTTGGATCAGTTTAGCCTTGATGGAATCTGAGCAGACATTTAAGCCACTCTCATTGTGTACGTAGATGATGGAGCTCTTCTTGTTGGTGTTAGAGAGTTCTCTAACGGCTTCGTACATCTGGCGGCTACTGTCAGTGGAGTTGATCGTTTCACACAGTTGGTCTGCTCTGGCTACTGCTATCTCACTTAGGCGCTTCTGGATCTTCTTCTCCGTCTTGTTTATATGAGATCGTATAGATGTTCTGTCGAACCCACTGTTGTCAGCTGTGAGTTCTGATCTCAACTTTGCTCGACACTCGACAAGATTAACAAGGTTGCAGTCTTGGCTGAAGTTCTTCTGTTGGGATGGTTTAGCGATTCCGATGGTCGCTGTCGCAGAGGTCTTGATGGTAGTAAAGAGATCGCCCAGTCTCTCTGCAGGAGACTTAGAGCTATCTAACACCTCCAGTTCGGAGCTCAGTTTTGTCTGATACTGCTGTTTTACAGTTGGATCTGTTACAAGGTTCGCTACATCAAACCGCTGAACTTTTGATTTGCGTTTCTTGTGTATCAGTACAAGTTTACTCAGGTCAATCTGAGCAACTACGGGTCGGTGGTCTGACCCAACAATGAGGCGTGGGTTCTCGTAGGACCTAGCATTCTTCAGCAGACATTTTGATTTACTCTTGCACAGTATGAAGTCTATCTGAACAAAAGTGGGTACAGTTTCTTTGCTGAACCTTGATCTGCCAGGCTTAGCAATGTAGCCCAGCCTAGTTATTCGGTGACGGCAGGGGTGTTGGAATGCCGTGTTTGCAGCGAACAGATCATGAGTCACAAGAAAGTTTAACAAAGCCTCTCCGTTGATGTTCCGTTTTCCAGTCCGATAACGACCCATGTGGTTGGTGACGATCCCATCATCGATGTCCTGCCTCGACAAAGTCCCAAGCTTAGAGTTAAAGTCTCCCAGAAGATAATATTCATAATATATAATAATAAAAAAATAACATATAAATGTGCTATACTGAATACATTAACTTCTGGTTCAGTCATCCCATATAATTTTAAATTCTTCCAACCGTAAGTTCCGGTTCAATCATGTGAAGTCACAAAATTTTTCCTCATAATATGGTTGTCAATTGTGCCAAATTTGGTAAAATTCTGTCTACTTTTTTCTCAAGATAGCAAAAAGTATACATTTACAGAATAGTGATTCAGATTAGGGTCATGTCTGCGAACGAAATGTGGCATAGTGCAAGGTCTTTAAGATGAGGCAAAGATTGTGAAAATATCGTTTGTGGTTCAAGAGATATGATATTTTGAAATATTAAACTTTGATTTAGTGTAATTCGATATCTGATGCCCACGACCTCACAACCTAGGATACAACTACATGTTAAGGTCTAACTATGTGTTAAGTTTTTAAGGTTCTGTACCAGAATAATGCTTAAAATGTTTAGGCCTTAATCTGTTTAATTTATTTATTTATTTATTAATGATAATGAAACATATCATTTGGTTATTACATAAATTAAAATGAAACAAAATTCACTGACCATTTAGAAATTTGCTAACCGGCTAACCAAAACCAATATTTAAAAGTAAACACCCAACAATTTTGGAAAAATTTACCAACCATTTAGTTTTTCTAGACTCTTTTTTGCCACATTGTTTATTAAACAATCATTGTGGGAAATTGATTGATGCTTTTGGTTTAAAAATTTTACACATTATTCCATTTGCAAAAGTAAATTTAATTAAGTTGATAAAATAATAAAAAGAAAAGAAATAAAATACATTAGTTAAAAAGAAGATTTAGATCTCTTGCCTCAAAATCAAATTTTGTATTTAAATTAACTCAGTGCCTGAAAACCTTTTGTCAAGGGCGCATTGTAAAAACTGTTACCATGAAATTGATTGCCCATAAACGAAAGAAAAAAGAAATAAATTCTTTAAAAAATCCTCTACACATCGATGACTTTTAATTTGACTGCATCAATCGCGAAAATATGTGAAACATCATATTTCACGATGAGTTAATTGAAGTCATCAATACCAACTTAAAAAACGATATGTTAGAATTCACTCTTAGATTTAGAACAAGCGTTAACAATTCCAAAACTGTGTACAAAAATAACAGCTTGAAATAAAAGACAACGATAGTGAAATTACCGTAAACTGTGTGGACCTAAGTTGCTGGTGACGACGAAGCGTAATGTATTATATTCTAATTAGATAGTGCATATAGGCCTACAGTATACACTGTATACACTTTATAAACTTGTTTAAACAAGGCCTCTTGTCTGTGTGTGGTGTGAGAGACCTTCAATAATAATAATAATAATAATAATAATAATAATAATAATAATAATAAAGATTTTTAGCGCGCACATATCCACCCTGCTGGGCGCTCAAGGCGCGGAAACAAAGAAAAACATGAATACAAACAATATACAATGATAGCATAGGGAAAACAAATTATGTACCGAGATACATGTACCTACAATGCAATTACAAATATACATCATCTTTGAAGAGTTGTGACATAAGATGAGTTTTAAGCATCGACTTGAATCTGGTTATACTATGACAAGATTTGAGTTTAGTTGGAAGATGATTCCAGAGTCTCGGAGCTGCGACAGAAAACGACCTATCACCCCAGTTCCGTTTTGAAGTTGGTTCCTTGAGGAGTGACATGTTGCTGGAGCGCAAATTGCGTGATGGAGTGTAGACTTTAAGTAGTTCAGAAATATAAATTGGAGCAATGTTATTAAAAGATTTGTGAACAATTAGCATAAGTTTAAAAACAATTCTCTGTGAAACAGGAAGCCAGTGCAGTTCTTTCAAGATTGGCGTGATATGGCATGACTTTCTGGACAAAGTCACAACACGAGCTGCTGTGTTTTGTATGTGCTGAAGACGAGATATTTGATTCTGCGGAAGACTGTAAAGGAGAGCATTCCCGTTATCGAGCCGTGATGTGACAGCAGCACTTTTATTCAAGTATTTCCTAATTCGGCTTATATTTCTGATATGAAATGATGATATGCGAACAATGTTGGAGATATGTGGTTTTAAAGTCATTGTCGAGTCAAATATAACACCCAAATTACGTGCATGTAATGAGGGGGTTATATGCGAGTCATCAATTGTAATAAATGGAAGAGAAACTTTAGACAATTGCTGACGTGATCCAAATAGAACAAATTCTGTTTTTTCATCGTTCAATTTCAGGAAGTTTTGTCTCATCCAACTTCGAATCTCTTGAATACATTTCTCCAGTGTTGTAATGCAGGAATCGGCAGGTTCTTGAGAGGATTTAAAAGTAATGTAAAGCTGCGTGTCATCAGCGTAGACATGGTAATTTAACTTATACTTCAAAATGATATCACGAACTGGAAAGGTATAAACAGTAAACCACTGTGGGCCGAGCACGAAGCCTTGGGGTACAGAATAGTCAAGAGTAACAGGCTCGGAGATAGCGTTACCAATACAAACATGCTGAGGCCTATTTAAAAGGTAGGACTTACACCAATCCAGGGCTGTGTCACGTATTCCAAGATGATATTGAAGGCGGGAGAGAAGGATTTTATGATCGACAGTGTCAAAAGCGGCGCTTAAGTCTAACAAAACTAATGCAGTGATTTTCCCCTCATCCATGGCAGATAAAATGTCATTGTTGACGCGAAGAAGAGCAGTTTCCGTTCCATGAAATGGTTTGTAGGCTGACTGAAATGTGTCCGACAGGTTATTAGCACGAACATGGTCAGAGATCCGTGATGAAACAACTCGCTCGATTGTTTTTCCAAGGTACTTTAAATTCGCTAATGGTCGGTAATTTTTGAAAACTTCCTTGTCCAAATTGTGGAGATAATCCGTGCGTGACCGCGTGTTGACCCCAAAGGGGCGGGATTATGTTTACGGGTTATGAATAGAACGTTCTGGAAGTTTCTTTTGGAAAATGATGTAATTTAACAGAAATTTCTAGAAGTGAAGTGAAGAAGAAATCTCTTCGCCCAGCCCGCTCGGTGGAAATTCTGGCGTTGATTTTGACGGATGGCCTCCCAAACTGAACAGTTTTTGTCACTTTTTGTAATGATGTTGATATGATGAAGGGGCTCTGACGATGTTCCGAATGAATGCGTCATTGTTGTTTCCAAAATTAAACTCGCTGGCAGTATCATAATTCAAAATACCCGACACGAAAAGCGCCACAGTGGTCGAGACCCTGCTTTACACTTCCACGCGAAAAGTGTTGACATATTTATGGCCTAACCGGCGGGCTCACGCCTCGGGCGCTTGGCTGCACTGACGCCCATGGCTGTACTGGCAGAGTCTTGGTTCGGTTCCCGGTGTCTTGGGAAAGTGCAAAGACTTTCGCCTTTTTGTCGATTTTGACAATTTTCACCCACTATTTCAAAATAATTTCACTTTTGTCAAGTATTAATGAATTATAAAAAATAATTATTCTTGAATTTGGTTCAGTAATAAACTTTTTAAACGTCTGAAAGTGCGACTATCACTTTTGTCCTCTTGAGTTTTCTGGACAAATTTTGGTTCAAAACAGTCACATGACATTATTGTTGTACAATAACAGAAAAACGACGCATTTTTCAGGGGTATTTGTGTGGACAATTATATTCTACTTTTGAAAGATCTTTCTAACTATGTATGAAAAACAATGAAATATTGAGGGGCGTTTTTAATCGCCCAATTTCGCGCGACAAAGGCGGTGTGTACCTTTAAATGTATACTTTTTGTCTCTGGGACATTGGCTGGAGTGATACAAATCGCGGGAGAAGTTCATTCTAAACCCTCGATATTCCCGTAATTTTCCCCGCGCAAGCTCACTGGTACGCGATATGCCTGCAATGGGTTTCACTATGGGTTGTGTACACTATGCGCGGGGAACCTGCAGTTCTATTGCGACAACTCGACCGTGAAAATAAACTTTTAAAATACCGTGACTGTTTACACCGTTGAGAAAAGTCTGCCATGCAACGGAATTGACATTAATTTAGTAAAATAACACATCCGTAAAATGTTCAAGGCACTTCGGAAAGTAAGTTTGGGTTCTCTGAAATTTTGATGATATGAAATCACACATAACGTTGTTTACGGGAAGGTCGAGTTGTCTCAATGGGCAATGTATCACAACAAATCAGGTTGCAGCAAAGGTCGAGTTGTCTCAAAGCACTAGAATGGGAGTCGAGTTGTCTCAATGAGCGAGTTGTTGCAGTCGAGTTGTCTAAATGTACAACAAAAGTGCGACAAACCATTTCTTAGTTGATGAACACACAAATTTACGAATTTGATTTAAAAAAAATTCTCATCCTTTGTCTCATCAAGTTTCATATTTCAAAATAATTTATTAATTTAAATAATTAAAACAATCATTATAAACCAGAGGTTAAGCTTCTGATGAAAACGCTGACATAATATAAATAAGCAGTCAGGGTATTTTATTCGAGTTAAAATTTAGACAGAGCTTACCCAAAATACATCTGTAAAAAAAGTGGTGCAATTTTTTAAGACACAATTTCAAGCAATGCACAGTTAATATGCTTTACCGGAGTTGTTTGCAAGAATGCGCATTGACTTGAAAAACATCCTTATGCCTTGGAAAAAATTAGTACCCTTGCATACGAAGATATATAAACAGTCAATGGGGGAGATTTCTTTGGTGATAAGTTGTAAGTTTTTTATATACGCATTATGACAACATTACGGATAATTTTTCTATGAAAATTTATAAGATTGTAAACAAAATACTTCAATTATTATATCTAACCAATTTCAAAGAAAAAGTTTCCGTAATGTTGCCCTAATACGTAACAAACTTACAACTTATCCCCAAAATTCGCTGCATTGACTTTTTACATATTTTCATACACAAGGCAAGACACTGTTTTTCAAGTCAATGCGCCTGCTCGTGGCAATTCTGATAAGACTTATAATTAAAGATGTTCTCTCTCTCTCTCTCTCTCTCTCTCTCTCTCTCTCTCTCTCTCTCTCTCTCTCTCTCTCTCTCTCTCTCTCTCTCTCTCTCTCTCTCTCTCTCTCTCTCTCTCTCTCTCTCTCTCTCTCTCTGTCTCTCTCTCTCTCTCTAGCTCTCTCCTTTAAAGGTCGCATAATTAGCAACCTCTCAACTTTTTGTTAGGTGGTTTCACAAATTCGCTCTGTTCCCCTGGGTTTTCAACAAAAACAACTAGCTCATATCCGGTCCTTCAGGAGACAGGTTAGCGTGTTATTGGACAAGAACATCGCACCGCCGGCTTACATCAGTTTTACACATGCCGGCGAAAACTACCGGGTTTTCATTTCAACAGAATCCACCCGGTGTTTCCAGTGTGGTGGACTCGGCCACATCGCGCGTTCGTGCAGGAAGGGAAACCCGACTAATGACAACAACGACAACGACAACAACCCACTAAATCCACGTCCAGTTTTCATTCATGGTAAGTCTGATCCCAAACACCCTCCCAAACAATCCAAACCTGTCCCCACTAATTTGACTGCCCCGTCTGATACCGATAACGCTTCCTCGGGGAGCGACCCCCTTGGTAGTGGTGTTGCCCCGGTCGAGCTACCGGCGACGGCGGATCCGGTGGCATCACCGACCTCGAACCCCGACCGCAACCCCTTGAGGTCCTCGCTCGAGGCGTCTCCTCGCGGAGACGTAACCCCCTCTCACCGCCCATCAACCTCTAATCATATCTGGGGTACGCCCCCTCGTCCCGCCCGCACCTTCTCTGATGCAGTACTAAAAAGGAAATTAACACCTCCCCCAACACCTCTGACCCTCTCCAACAAATTCACTCTCCTCCAATCCCCTCCCCCCAAGGAAACTCAAGCGAGTCACAAAACCTATGTCGGTTGACCTCCCTCCCCCACCCAAACGCCTTCCAATCCCAACCCCAAACCCCCCCACCCCAAACCCTCCGACCCCCAAACCCCAAACCCTCCGACCCCAAGCCCACCGACCCCAAGCCCACCGACCCCAAGCCCACCGACCCCAAGCCCACCGACCCCAAGCCCACCGACCCCAAGCCCACCGACCCCAAGCCCACCGACCCCAAGCCCACCGACCCCAAACCCACCGACCCCAAACCCACCGACCCCAAACCCACCGACCCCAAACCCACCGACCCCAAACCTACCGACCCCAAACCCACTACTCCTGCCCGAAACCCCGCCTCCCCTGCCCGTACCTCCGCTTCCCCTGACCGTATACCCGCCCTCCCTTCCCGAATCCTCGCCAGCCCTGCCACCCCTGCCCAAATCCCCACCACCCCTACCCCCGCCACCCCTACCCGAAACCCCGCCACCCCCGCACCACACCCCACCTCCATCCTCGACACCCCCACAACCAAAACATTCACCCCATCCACTCCCTTAAAATCTACTCCTACACCTACACCTTCCATACCTACGACCTCCACCCCCAACACACCAAGACATATATCCTCCGCACCCTCCACACCTTTATCCCAGACTACTGACCAGGACACTGACACAGACATGTGGGAAGACTCTCAGGGCGACGACCTCGCCCTCGAGGGTCTTACCGCTCCACAAGGCACTCTCTCCCTGCGCGAACTGCAGCGTTTCCTGTCTGTCGTAAAAACAAAAAAGAAACCCGCCATAATAGCAAAAACGTTCACGTCCAATATCCCTAGCCTTGTCAAACAACTCAAACAACTACGAACCACCCCAACCTCACTAAAAGATTGCAGCAGAGACTCACGAAACTCGTAGAACTTTAGACAATTAACTATTTTATTTAAACTTTCTCAATGGATTCTTTGCTTTCCTTTCCTTTCTTGCGATGGCTACCGGAGCTCAACTTCAAATAACACACGACTGTCTTAGCCATGTGTTCAACCTCCCCATTAACAGTTCTATTCTTAGTCTTGCAGCTGACGATGAGGCGTTTGCTGAGGTCGTGCCGTTCTCTGCTCGGCTCCTAGCGTGTGGAATAAAATTGGTGCGCCACGTCATCAACCCCACCACCGAGAGGTGGATCGCGGTCAACGACCTTTCACAAGTAATACCCAGAGCACGCCCACTCTCCCGTCGTCTTCTCAACTCCGTTCTTCAACGCCTGCACTCTGTTCTCGTCCGCATGTTTCCTTCGTTCTTTAATTCCAAAGGTTTTCTTCGCTCCAGCTCTTCTTCTTCGCATCTGTCACCAGCCAGATCTGCCCTAAACATCAAGATTTCGTCAAACATCAAAGGACTCTCCGCACCATCCAAACTTTTCTACGCTGTCATCAACTCACTGTGAACCATCTGCAGAATACACCATCACTTTCTGCCACCTGCAAGGTTTCCTCGACAAAGAAAATGAAATACAATGGAAACAAATCTATGAACTTGCCACAAGAAAGAAACAGGGGGACATGCAATTTAAACTTCTACATAACGTCATTCCTTCACTCCCAGTCCTTCAACACCTCAACCCCGACATCTCTTCTTTTTGTGGATGGTGCGGTGAGAGGCACGATCTGGCACATGTTCATCACCTGTCCTTCTATTCAACCAACCTCAACCTACTTCATCGCCTCATCTGTCTCCTGCTTAACTTCAACATCTTTTGGGCACTAATTCCACACGCTGGGCGCCGCAGTAGGGAGGCTGTGAGACAGCCTTTTTTCCTCGTCGTCAGCTGCAAGTATGTAATATATACCCTTTATCGCACCTCTCGTTACACCGATCCTTTAATTTTCTGGCGTTTTCAACTACAATACAGAATCCTTCTTGAATACAATATCTATAAATCTTCTCATAACACTGTTGCCTTCAACAACAAATGGTCTATAAACAATGCTCTTTTCACCGTCGTTAATGGGGAGTTCACATGGCTTTTCTAACCGCCTCGTTTCTGTTACTTATTAAAACAAACTTTGTATTTATGTTTGAAAATACATTCTTTGCTTTTTTGATTATTAATTTTTTTCAAAATAAGCTTCATTAACTCTTTGTACAACTTGTGTATAATGTTTTGTTTAATGTATATATTTGTTTAATTAATGTTTTATTACTAGTTATTTTCCTCAAAAGGAAACACCACCTTTTTTCTAAATATCCCAAGAGTTTTTTTTTCTGTTTTGTGTTTATACAACTGTTTAATTAATGTTCTATTGCTTAAATTACATTTCCTTCAAAAGGTTATACCACTGTTATTGTATTGAAATTGTTTATTTACTTATTCCATGGCAGTTATGACTGCTTTTTGTACATATATATTTATTTATCAAATGGAATTGTAATAATTTTTAATTTATGTGAATAAAGTCTCCATTTGAAAAGTCTCTCTCTCTCTCTCTCTCTCTCTCTCTCTCTCTCTCTCTCTCTCTCTCTCTCTCTCTCTCTCTCTCTCTCTCTCTCTCTCTCTCTCTCTCTCTCTCTCTCTCTCTATCTCTCTCTCTCTCTCTCTCTCTCTCTCTCTCTCTCTCTCTCTCTCTCTCTCTCTCTCTCTCTCTCTCTCTCTCTCTCTCTCTCTCTCTCTCTCTCTCTCTCTCTCTCTCTCTCTCTCTCTCTTTCACAGCGATAGGACGTGTGCATTTGAGCTCCGGAGAATTTGGTATTTTCGTTAATTTTAAACACCCAATGGTAACAGTTTTTTATACCATTTGTTTATTTAGTACTCATAGATTACTATAAGTCCCCTCATATTGTCGGGTTTATTATCAATTTCGTATTTATTTAGGTAAATCATTTCGTTTTCTATATAGTTTTAGGACCTTGGTTTGGCCACCATGGCCAGCCAAGCACAACTCTTTGACAAAAGGCTGGGTCAGGGATGACTGCACCCGGCCCCAATGTACCTACTGATCCCATTGTTCCTATCGGGCTGCGTCCCGATAGGAACAGTGGAGTCCCATTCAAGCCGATGCCAGTGTGTCCGTCAATGCATACATCGACGCCATGACGGATACACTGGCTTCGCCTCATCCACTCAGCATCACGAATCTCCCATGGCCGGGTTGCGGTCTACTTCGACTCGAGGCAGGTAGCCCTTAACGCTGTACAAACTGGTTTTTCATACAAGGGCTCCTACCTCGAGTTGACACCTGGTCCAGCCTACCGTACGCCTAACACTTAGCAACGTATACTCAGAAAATACCCGACTATGTTCTCGTGCACAAGCTATCACCTTTCTGCAAAGTCGTCTCTCAGGTAAAGCCTCTACCCTGGGTTGTAAAAAAAGAAATTCCCACATCCTTTCTTTCAGAAGGCAGGGTTCATGTGATTATGCCCCAGAACATCACACCCCCGAGTGCCATAACCTTTCAGCACTCGGGGAGAAACCATCATGTATACATCACTACTGAATCTACTGTTAAATGTTTTAATTGTGGTGGACTGGGGCATATTTCTCGCTTCTGTGAGAAGAGCAGGGCCCCTGACAAGACAAATGACTCAAATCCTCTCAACCCACCCCCAGTCTTTGCAAATAAGAAATCCGATCCTAAACACCCTGCTAAAAACGCACAAACGCACGACCCCACCGCCAAACCCGCACATATAACCAAACCTACCCACTCTTCTACCACTGTCCACCCTCCCTCACCAGCCCAACCCTCTCCCACCTCAAGACCATCTACCTCCCATATTCCTCCTCCCTCCCATATCCCCTCTACCTCCCATATTCCTTCTCCCTCCCCTATCCCCTCTACCTCCCATATCCCCTCTACTTCCCATATCCCCACTCCCTCCCATATCCCGACTCCGTGCCATATCCCCACTCCCTCCCATATCCCCTCGCCCTCCCATATCCCTTTCCCCCACCCTTCAACTTCCGTCAACATCTGGGGAACTCCACCACCTGCCCCCCGTCTTTTCTCAGATGTTGTTTCCAAACGTAAAATTACCCCTCCAACTCCCGCTACCCGCCAAACACCCCTCCTAATTCCCCTCAAAGCACCCTCTCCCCCCAAAAAAATAATGAAAGTTCGCATTGCTTCACCCATGCACGTCGACCATACTATCTCTCCTCTCCCTAACACCATACATACCATTACCCCATCACTCCCTAAATCCTCCCCACCACCTGCACCCACCTCCTCCCTCCTACCTGCACCCAAATCCTCCCCTACCACCCCCCAAATCCCTCCCCGCCACCCGCTCCCAAATCCCATCCCTACCACCCGCTGCTAAATCCCTCCCCACCACCCGCTCCTAAATCCACTCCCCACCACCCGCTCCTAAACCCCCTGTTCTCACAGTCAAATCCCTCCGAAACCCACCGCTGTAAAACCATCCCCACTCCCATCCGAACCCGCCCCAACGCCCACTTCAAAACCCAGCCAGACCCCTCCCTACACCTATGTCCCTTCACCCTCCAACTACCCCGACACCGACTCGACAATGTGGAAGACTCTCAGACGGACGGCGACGAGCCGTTCTCTGAGAAATTCTCTGAAAAGAACCCGCTCTCTCACAGCGAGCTTGTACATTTCTGTCTTCTGTCAAGGGCAAAAGAAAACCCCTGCCGATTGCTCGTAAATTTACGAGCAATCTGCCGGGGTTAGCCAAACAATTAAAACCCCTCAGAACCCACCCAAGTGTTTCTAAAAGCATGCAGCAGAGACTAGTGAAACTCGTAAAGACTCTACAGAAATAAACATTTCCTTTCTACAGGTTTTTCACTACTCTTTGCGATGACGCTGTCGTTACTCAGCCTCAACACAGGAGGGTGTGCAGCCACTTTAAAAATGCCTCCATTAAAACATATGTTGAAAATATTGTAATTATCCACAAATAATCTTCCTTAAAACACATTTCCTAACTTCACATAGTCCCTCTTGGAAACTGTGGCCATACACTCCCCTGTGTGCCCCAAGCCCCACCCGTGGGTCGGGAGTGACAACCCTGATTAAAAAAAACACAAACACAGTTATTGTTACTTCACAAATTATTTCTAATGGGCACATTCTTTTTACAAAAATCAAGACTAATAACACCTTTTTCTATCTTTACAACTTTTTAATTCCTCAAAACGACAAACTCGCTTTAGACTCCATCCAGTCCTTCCGCGAGCATTGTGCTCAACTTGCTAACGACGGCGTCATCGTCATCGGAGGTGACTTCAACTGCACGGAAGACCCTGTCGTCGACCGTCTGTGTATGCCAGTCGAGCATCGACCCAAAGTTGCATGTGCCCTCAGGGACGCGGTGAGTGCACTGTCGTTGCGTGATATCTGGCGCAGTCTCAATCCGAATGTTCAAACATTTACATGGTTCAGAAATAATCCCTCGTCTCAGTCTGGCTCATCCAGAGCCAGACTGGACCGTTTTTACGGCCCACAAACTATTTTTTCCTCTGTCCTTTCTTCCAAAATCATTCCTTGCACTCTTTCTGACCATTCTGCTATCTCTCTTCAAATTAAGCTGCCCTCTGCTACCCAGAGGGGTAGCGCCTATTGGAAATTTAACAACTCCCTTCTTTCCGACAATGCTTATAACGACATCATCTGTAGCTTTTGGGCCAATTGGCAACATGAAAAAAATAATTTTCCAAACCTTTCCTTGTGGTGGGACTTCGGTAAGTCCCACATTAAATCTCTTACTTTAAAATATAGTCAAAAAATTGCAAAAGAAAGACGAGGGATTATTTCTGAACTGAACCAAAAAATTGAAAAGTTACAAACTGCGCCAGATCTCACGTCTCAAGCCAAAGAGGTCCTCCGGGAGCAAAGGAATATATTAAACGAACATTTTAAAAATAAAGCTCAAGGCGCTCTCGTCAGATCGCGCTTTAAACACCTAAATGAAACCGACTCTTCCACATCCTACTTCTTTAACCTTGAAAAAAACAACTCAATATCTAAATCTCTCAGTAAAATACGTCTCCCCTCTGGCAATATCACCGAAGACCCAATTGAAATAAAAACCCACATACACCTTTTACAAAAATCTCTATAGTCGGGTACCGACTGACGAAAACGCACTTTTGATGAAATCACTGAGGACCTCAATAATAGGCTTGAACCTCAAGATGCGGAGGACCTTGACTGCCCTCTTTCTCTTGAGGAACTTGACCTTGCTGTCGAGCAACTTGGCAAAAATATATCACCCGGTCTCGATGGCCTTGGTTCTGAATTTTTCAGTGCTTTTGGCCAATTCTTAAAATGACTTTTCTTTCTGTCCTCAACTTTTCCTTTACTTCCGGCTCACTTCCGCGTTCTTTCTCTCGTGCTATTATTACTTTAATTCCGAAGAAGGGAGACCTCTCAGACATTGCAAATTGGCGCCCGGTCTCCCTTCTTAACACGGACTATAAAATTTATGCCAGGTTGCTCGCCAGCAGGCTCAAACAGTGCATTCACAGCGTCGTTAACGAAGATCAAACCTATTGTGTACCGGGGCGGTCGATTTTTGATAACATCAATCTGATCCGAGACATTATTTTGTACTCTGATCTCAACGACGCCCCGTTAGCAGTGGTCAACCTCGACCAAAAAAAAGCCTTTGACAACGTTGACCACTGCTATCTTTTCAACACAATGAGGGCCATGGGCTTTGGGGAGTTGTTTCTCCGTCATTTACGGCTCCTGTACAGTGGTTCCGAGAGCCTGATCAAGGTGTGCGGCTCCCTGACGTCGCCCTTCTCCTTTGAGAAGGGCATACGTCAGGGATGCCCGCTCTCGGGACTGCTGTACTCGATCACTATAGAGCCACTCTTGAACAAACTTCGTTCTAACATCAATAAGGTGGCTTCAAACTTCCTGATACGGAGAAATACTGCTCGGTTTCGGCATACGCAGACGTGTCTGTGTTTGTCACCTCCGATGCGGGTTTCGCTGCGGTCGAGAAACTTACGACCTTTTCGGCCGCGCCTCTGCTGCTTGTTTAAATGTTAAAAATCCCGGGGCTATGGGCCGGATCGTGGGTCAGACGGGTTGATAGGCCCCTCGGTTTCTTGTGGAACAGCGAGGGGCTAGGGAGTTCCTTGGAGTTCATCTAGGAAACAACTCTAGGTTATGAACAACAATTGGAAAAAATGTGAAAAACTCAAAAAACGTTGACTTCTTGGAAAAACTATCCCTGTCCTCTCTCTTCAAAGGCAGAGTCCTTATTTGTAATCAACTTGCTGCTTCCAAAACTTTTTCACACCCGCGCTGTCCTTTCTCCCCTGCCTACATCCTTGACGAACTCCAAGGAATGCTTTTCGACTTTGTCTGGCCCAATCCAAAACACCTGCTAAAGAGACGACTTGTACTTCAAAACCCGACAAGGGGGACTTGGTTTAACCTGCCTCCAAGCACGCACCCTCACATATAGATTTAATCGCCACAAGCTTTCTTAATAATCGCTCACACCCTCTCTTTCCCTCTTCGCTCATTTTCTCCAGAACTATCAAAACTTAAAAATTCGATTTTCAATTATTTTTCTAAAACAAACATTGAATCCCATGTTACCCTTCCCAGTTTCTACAGCGATGTGTTGCGTGCTTGGACGGCCTCCGGAGCTCAAATTATAATTGCATACGACAACACAAGTCACGTCATAAATCTCCCCATTAACAGTTCTATCCTAGCTTCTCTTGCAGCTGACGATGATCTAGATACTGATCGCCTCCTGGCATGCGGATTCAAACAAGTTCGTCATCTCCTCCATCCATCCAGTGGGCGTTGGTCCGATGCCAGCGACGTCATCCAATCTACGTGCGGACCACGCCCACTCTCATCTCGTCTTCTCCAACGTCAACTCCTTCGTCTTCGTTCTATTGTCATCCGTCTCTTCCCAAATGTCTTCAATCTTCACGGTCTCGTCAGTCTTCTCCTCCCGCAAGTTTCAACTTAAAACCAGATCTGCCCCTCGGAATCAGTTTGTCTTCCAACATTAACGGAATCTCCGCACCATCCAAAGCTATATATGAACAAATCAACAAACATATCAACGAGCTCCCAGAATACACACGAACGCACTGGCACGACGTCGGCTTCCTGAACCATCCCAATGAGATAAACTGGAAGGAAGCTTATGAACTGCCCTCCTCGAAGAAGGAGGGTGATGTTCAATATAAATTGTTCCATAACATTTGCGTCGTTGCCAGTGCTTCATCATCTCAACAAGAACATTCCACCTTCATGCGGATGGTGCGGAGAGGGAACGATCTGGCATCTTTTCATCCTGTGTCCGTCCGTACAACCAGCTCTAACGCTCCTTCACACCCTCATCAGCCGTCTCCTTCCAAGCCTTCCTCTCAACTTCAATACCTACTGGTCTCTGATTCCGCATGCCAGAAGACGCGACAAACAAGCCGTGCGAATCGCAAACTATCTCATCGTCAGCTGCAAGAACGTTATATATTACCTGTATAGAACTTGCCACTTTTAAATCCCATTTTAATTTGGAAACAACGGTTGAAAAACAAAATTCTACTTGATTTTTATTTCTTTAAACTTAACAACAATCTTAATGACTTCGAAAAGAAATGGTCCCCAAAAAACGCACTTGTTAAAACTGTTAATGGGGAATTAACGTGGCTTTTCTAAAAAAATTATAAAATAAATATACTGTTGTATGTTTGTTTTTTATGTTTACCTATATTTATTGACGTGCCTTTTTTATACGCTTTTCGTATTAAACAAACCAAAAAACCAAACAAAATTATTCCAAAAAAATGTAAAAAAATCACAAAGCGCTTCTTGTGTTTTATTGTTTTTTGACTGTGCCCTTTCATCTATTCAATGTACCTTTATTTTAAACCAAACATTTTATATCTCCATCGTTTTAAACAAAAAGTCATATTTGCTTTTATTCAATATTTCTTATCTAAAACCATTTGTATTTTTATACCTCGATCATGTACATTTTACTCAAACATTGTTTTTGTTATAATACACCAACTTTCCTTTCTAACAAAAATCCTTTTTTCATCTATATAATAATTATTGTTCATATTACTTCGCTGGAATTTTTAAAGAATGTGCCTTTCATAGTTTTTAATTTTATCACAATTTATACAATGTCATTTCTGTAATGTTTGGTTTTAAAAATGTTTGGTTTTTAAAAATGTTTCGAAATAAAGATTATATTTGAAATGTCTCTCTTCTCTCTCTGTCTGACCCCTCTCGGTCCACCTTTCCCCTCTTCGACCCACCTTGTGAACAGCTTCTCCTATCTCTCTCTGATTGGAGGCAAGGTCTCTACCACTGTTCACGAGTGGGGTCTCTCTTTCCTTTCCTTTCCTTTTCCTTTCTTTTCTTTCTCTTTGGGAGCCGCTGGAGTGGGTTTAAGACCCACACCAGTAATGCCAGTGCTCCCCACCCCGGGAAGCTTTGGGGAGTCTGCTTACACCATGGTGCTTGCAGTCTCACTTTTAGAGAGATCCCTTTCCTTTCCTTTCCTTTCTCTTCCTTTCTTCCACTCTTACCTTTTGTTTATTTCGTTTTACTTTTGATCTTTTAATGTTTTTGTCTTTCTTTATATAATGTATTGTTGTTATTACCTTTGTTAAACAAAGTTTACAGAGTTTTGTTACTTTTACAGTAATATTGGAAACCACCATTTTTTGTTAAACATTGTTTTCTATTCTGTAATGTTGTATTGTTCTGCTTTGTAAATAAAGTTTTCCTTGAAAAGTCTCTCTCTCTCTCTCTCTCTCTCTCTCTCTCTCTCTCTCTCTAGGTCGTGTATTTAACGAGCTCCAGGAAACAGTAGAATTTTGTGAGATTTACGTTTTCTACGGTTACAAATTTTATATTAATCTCACCCTTACTGTGTATACATTATACAGGGCGAATTTCTGTTTGTTAGGTTTAACTGTTTTCGAGTATTTCTGGGTTATTTTTCTCAATTTTTGGGTCGTTTTTTGTGCTTTGGCTGGCCACCATGACCAGTCAGGCGCAGCGGCCTATTCAGCTTAACTCAAGCGTGAACAAGGGTGGTGAACGCGATTCCATTGTTCCTGGTAACAGCCCACTTACCGGGGACAATGGAATATATTCAGAAAGCTGGACACAATATCAGTTCGTCAATATCTCATCTCACTGGTTAACGAAATTTCAAACACAGGTTCTATCTGCTTCCAGAATTTCTAACGGTCGTATAGCAGTATATTTGAGCTCGAGGGGCTGTCGTCGAGGCAGGTCGAAAACGGACTGACCTACGACGGCAGCTTCATCGAGCTCACGCCACTGGTCAAGCCAACCACCCGGTTCACGCTTTCCAATGTTTGCAAGAGATCCCGAACACGGTACTGATACACAATCTGTCATCCTTCTGTAAAGTGGTGTCTCAGGTAAGATCAATTCCCTGGTTTCAAGGAAAAACATTTGTCACATATCATGTCGTTCAGGCGGCAAGTGCATGTTCTTCTTAAACCAACGTCACTCCCGCCTGAACATAAACTTTCTCGTATTTGGGCACTAACCACCGTGTATTTCTCTCGACTGAGGTCGGTACGCTGCTTCTCCTGCGGTGAGTACGGCCACATTAGTCGAGCTTGCGAAAACAGGGGACCGATGACATTGACAAAAACGAGACCAATCCTTAAACCCACCGCCACCTTCGTCCATAACCCCACTAACCAAAAAGCCGATCCTAAACACCCACCTAAAGTCTCCAAACAACCTGGTCCGCTGGATTCCGTGGGGATGCGGATCGTGCGGGGAGCCCTCGGGTGTTCGGACCGCTGCGGGTTCTGGGGCCCTCGGGCCCTGTCGGAACCGCCTGTGCGAGGCTGGACATGCCGCGCCGGTGTCGGGGGTGCTTCAACTGGAAGTGCCTCACGTGCTGGTGCGGGGTCCCAGCACGTCGGCCTCTCGTTCCGGCGGGAGCCAACAGGGGTTGGGCCCTCGTCCGGGCAGGAGAGCTCGCTCGTGGAGGCTCGGCAGGGTCTGTGGGGCCTTCTTTGCCGGTTTCTCCGGCGTCTGAGGCTCCTGCGCCGTCCGTGGCCCCTCGTCATCCGCGGCCCCATCCTCCCCTTCCCCCTCCACCCTCCCTTTCCCCGCTCCCAACCTTCATCCGCCCTTCAACCTATCCACACCCATCCAAACCCGGTTGCTCTGTCTGGGGATCGCCACCTCCACCATCTAGACTTTTTCTGATGTTGTATCAAAGAAAATCTTCCTCAATCCCCTCCTACAAATACTTCAGTTCTCACTCCTCTAAAAACACCCACTCCTCCACGTAAACTTGTGAAGAAGGTGGCGATGCCCATGACAGTCGACTCCCCTTCCATCACCCAAGTCCTAAACCAAGTCCTTAACTCACAATCCTCCCTTGTCTCCACCTCGGCCTCGTCGACGAACGACCAAGATGACATGTGGGAAGACACTCAGACTACCGAAGACGAGGCGGTGCCTGAGTGCCTTTCAACACAAAAGGTCCTCTGTCTTCTAAAAGAGCTCATGAATTTCTTGGCCTCCATAAAAATCGAAAAAAAACCTATCGAGGGTGGCCAAGAGATTCACTGCTAATGTCTTGGACTTGTGAAACAACTTAAACCGCTACGCAGCAACCCACTCCTCAACAGGGCCTACAACAACGTAACCAAGCTGATCAAGACTTTAGATAAGTGATTTTCTTTTGCTTTTCTTTTATGAGAGTCTTGATTAGTTTGGTCTAATATTACTATCACTGATTTCCCTGAACACAGGCGGCTGTTCAATGCCAACCAAAATGCCGCCATACATGCTTATTTGAAAATTTCTTTCCTTTTCCGACATAGTGCTCCTGCAGGAGACTTATAACCTTACGGAAATAAGCTCCTGCTGGAGCCTGTAACCTTACTCTATCTCATCCTTCCAACTCTTATGGCTCTGGGGTAACTACACTCGTTAATAATAAAAATTTAGAAATTATTTCAAATATTAACATTTTTCCAGGACATCTTCTTTATACAAAAACTAAATCCAATGAAACTCTTTTCCACATTTAATTTTTTTTAGTAACCCAGACCGACTCTCTTGCTTTTAAAGTCTTTAATTCTTTCTCTAAACATTTATCCTCTTGTGACAGTGACGGTGTCGTTGTGGTCGGAGGTGACTTCAACTGCACGGAAAATCCCGCGCTAGACCGTCTGCACGCGCCCACCGAGCGAAGATCCAGAGTCGCTGCAGCTCTCATGGAAACTGTAGGTGCACTCTCTCTGTGTGATGTTTGGCGTAGACTGAATCCCCAGAAACAACAATTTACCTGGCTGCGGAATAACCCTTCCAGGGATTGTGGTGTTTCCAAAGCCAGGTTAGATCGTTTGTATCTTCATCCTGATATGTTATCCTCTATTCATTCGTGCAAAATAACACCCTGTTCTCTTTCTGATCACTCCGCTATTTCTTTAAAAATTCAACTACCCTCGGCTAATTTCGGGTAGCGCCTACTAATTTTTAATAATTCACTTCTTCAGGATGAAACATACAACAAATTATAACTTGTTTCTGGGAGGAATGGCGTCAAAAACAGTCCGATTTCCCAATTTAAATTCTTGGTGGGACTTTTGGCATCCCCCATAAAAAATAACTCAAACATTTTCTAAAAATTGCTTCCGAAACGCGAAGCTCTTTATAAAATAAATCGGACTATTGACGACCTTCAGTCTGCGCCAAATCACACCGGAGACCAGGCAGGGTCCTCTTAGAACAAAGAAAAACTTAATTCTATCTTAAAAATCGAGCGCAGGGCGCCCTCATCAGGTCGAGATTCAAACATGTCAGCGGGGTCGATGCACTCCTCTTCTTATTTTTAATCTTGAAAATCTAAATCCCGTTCTAAAACTATCTCCAAATCTCCAGAATCGTTTGGATTCTGGAGAAAAAAATATTTCAATCATAAAAAAATCATGTATCTAATTTCTACAAAACCTCTATTCTAAAACTCGACCGATGAGGGCGCCCGTGGCTGTTTAAAGGGCCTGCCTCGTCTTGATCCTCTAGGAGCAGAGACCCCTCGTCCTCTGTCTCTGGAGGAATTCTATCAAACCTGGTGGGCCTATTCTAACAATAAAACGCCCGGCCTGGACGGCTTTTCCTTTGAATTCCCTTTTGGCCTATTCTAAAAACGATCTGCTTTCCGTCTTAAATCATTCTTTTCTCACCGGCTTCCTCGTTCGTTCAGAGGTTATTACTCTTTTACCTAAGAAGGGATCTGGCAGACATAGCAAATTGGCGGCCAGTCTCCTTCTTAATATATAGATCCTTGCAAGTTGCTAGCCAACAGACTAAAAAAGTGCATTGGCAGCGTCGTAGGTGAGGATCAGACTACTGCGTTCCTGGACGTTCAATCCGTGACAACGTGGGTCTGATAGGGGACATCATTGACTATGCCAATGAAAATGATGTCACTTGGCCGTGATCAACCTCGATCAGGCAAAAGCGTTCGATAAAGTTGATCGCGACTACCTCTTCGACATTTCCAGGAGCTATGGGTTTCGGAGACCGTTTCCTCGACTATATAAAAAATCCTGTACAGCGGTTCCGAGGTTTAGTTAAAATCTGCGGTTCTCTGACGGCCCCCTTCTCTGTTGAGAAGGGCATCCGTCAGAGCTGCCCTCTCCGGGACTGCTGTACTCGAACCACTATTGAACCTTTTCTTAAATCGCCTAAGGGGCGAAGTCGGGACAGCGGTTTCCGAATGCCTGGAACTGACGTATCTTGCTCGGTGTCTGCGTATGCAGATGATGTCTCTGTTTTGTCACCTCGAGCGCGGCTTTTGACGCGATCAAAACCACTACAATCTGTTGCTCGCGCCTCTGCCGCGCGTCTAAATACGAGAAAAACCCAGGGGATTGTGGGCGGGATCTTGGATCGGACGAAGTGACCGGCCGCTTAATTTTTCGTGGAATGACGATGGCCTGTCATTCCTTGGAGTTCGCAAAATACCCAAACTTACAATAACAAAATGGATTCTTTAGCAAAAACCGATTACATGAAAACCCTCGCTAGCTGGTCTGGCATCTCGACCTCCCTTTCGTTTAAAGGGAGAGTCTTGATGTAACCAGCTGGCCGCATCAAAACAACTTTCATTGTCTGGCGGCACTCGCTCCGCCAGACGATTTCAAAGTGAACTTCAACGGCGGCTGGTTGATTTCGTCTGGTCCAACAAGAGACACCGCCTTAAAGAGCAAATGTGTATCAGAAACCTGACAAAGGGGTTCGGCCTTATTAACCTCCAGGCACAGGTTCTCACCTTTCGTTTATCTCATATTTTCGTTACCTTAAAAGGTGAATTTCACCACTCTTTTGAATTTCTTGAATATCACCTTCGTCGCTTCAAAAAATTAACTTATGACTTCCATCTCTTCTACTTGAATACTGATCCGCTTTTTGACAACGGAATGCCTTCCTATTATGGTGAGATCATGCGTGCCTGGAGGTTGTCTGGAGCTCGGTTAGAAATAATGCACGACTCAGTCAGCCATGTCCTTAATTTACCCATAAATACTCCTTTAATTGAAAATGTAACTGACGGTGGGGCATCCCTCTCAATTCGGCTCTCGACGCGTGGGGTCGGCCTGGTGAGGGATCTCCTCAACTTCACCACTGGATTCTGGAAACAACCTAATGACGTCATCTCTTCTTCAAGTACTTCTCGTCTTCCATCTTCACGTCTTCTTCAAAAACAGTTTTCTTCTATACACACTACACTCGTCCGCTTGTTTCTGTCCTTATTCAATGAGAGGGGATTTCACCCGCCTGTCTCCGTTCTACAAATGTGCCTTTAAAAAACCAGACCGTCCCTCAACGTCATCATCAACAACATGGACAATGCTATCTCCGCACCATCCAAAGCGCTCTACAACATCAACACAAACCTCAACTCGCATCCTGCAATCGAAACAACACACTGGCATCAAAATTGAGTTCTGGACACTAATACAAAAATACAATGGAACAGTATCTACAGTCCCCTTCAAAAAAAAGGGGACCTTCAATAAAACTTCCGCACAACATTCTACCGTCACTTCAAGTTTTACATCACCTCAACCCAGCCATCTCTTCAACATGTGGATGGTGCGGAGACAAGGGGACGGTCTGCCATCTCTTCATTACGTGTCCGTCCATCCAACCTCTAATCAACTGCCTACATAGTCTTCTCCATCGTCTTCTTCCTGAACTACTCCTGAACTTTGACCTCTACTGGGCCTTGATCCCATGTGCTAGGGACCGCAATAGAGAGACGGTGCGCCTATCAAATTTCCTCATCGTCAGTTGCAAATTTGTCATCTACAATCTCTATCGAACTTCAAATTTTGTTGATCCCCTTCTAATTTTCACACATCGTATCAAAAACAGAATCATCTTCGAATACAACTATTTTTAACTTGTCAATAATGATGATGAATTTCTTAAAAATGGAATATAAATAGCCATTCATCATCATTAATGACAAGCTGACATGGCTATTTAAACCAGTTAACATTTACTATTTTGCTCCTCCTTTGTGATTTTCCTCTCTTCTCTTATTTTCTTTTTTATCTTTGGGGCCGCTGGAGTGGGATATAGGCCACACCAGTGACAATGCTCCCCACCCAGGGAACCACGGTAGGGTTCGGCTCACGCCAAAACGTGTTGCCGCGCCTGCGCACTGGAACCCTTTCCTCTTTTCTCATTTCTTCTTTCTTTCTCTTTTCTGAGGAGCTTTATACTTATCGGTTAATGTATTCATTAATTATTTATTCCAAATGTGTATCTGTACACTCAAAATTAGTACTGTTTATTGCTACAATAACATGTACCGAATATCTGCTCATTTTTATTTTGCTTAAAAATGTATTACTGTTTTCCAAATTTGTTAAATGATCTGTATTTATTCACTACTCTTTTATTGTATATTTTGACTTTGTTTTTAAATTTGTAAATAAAATAAAGTTTTTCATTGAAAAGTCAAAAAAGTCTCTCTCTCTCTCTCTCTCTCTCTCTCTCGCCCTCGCTCTCGCTCTCGCTCTCGCTCGCTCTCTATGAAAATTAAGGAAATAATGGGAAAATACGATTACCAAAGTGGGTACAGCGCCCCCTAACGGTGACTATGGAAGTTTCTATGACCTCATTGTATAAATCATGTAGAACTGAACATACCCACGAAGTTTAATGAAAATCGGCTGAAGAATACCAGAAATACGATGGGGCACAACAGGGCGGGTTCAGGTAACTTGCAGAAAGAGAACTTGGTGAGTCATGGTCGGCTGTCTCCAAACAAGCCTTCCTGCTCATCAGATCACTTGCGTCACCACATACCATTACTCATGCACTGCTAGATGAAAGCATTAGAATGGATCGAGCTGATAAGAGGGGACGGTTTGTTCAGTTTCTGCATTTATTTCGAGAAATATTGTCACATCCATTTTTGTGTAGGCAACAGGGGTGATGTCAAGCAGGCTAGTATCGTGAGAAAGAATGTTGTTGGGCAAAATTACATTTGTTTAAGCATTGCATGTTATAGAAAAGAATGTTGCCCTTTACACCATGTTGTCCAGTACACCGACATGGCCTGTAAATCAAAGAGCATGGATTGACCAATAAGGAATGTCTTCCCATAAAGATCAACGACGATGAACTTGTATTTTCTAATTAAAACTTATAACAAAAGTCTATAACATACACATATCATGTACAGTAGACTTTTGTTATCTGCGCGTCAGTCTGTGTGTAATGCCCCTCCCAGAGACCCGTTAAAAGGAGTTAGAAAATTCTACCCCCCTCTAAAAAAAATACAAGTGCCCATTTCCATGTTTCCAAGAGTGCACTTGTGGCACTCCTGGTAGCCTATACAGCTGATTAGCTGGGTGTGAACCAGTTGCCATGGTCACTTCCTTCTGATTGGTTAAGGAACTCAGAAGGAAATGCAACTCTATCACAGTAGGTTTCTTTGCTGGCATTCTTATGTGAGCAGTGAAAAAATAAACATCTGTACCTACAATCTCCACTCAACATACTGATGTGCTCTCCTTTTTGCTCCTTTTAAACAGGTTGCAAGAATACTGATTGCAACACTGAATATCATGAAATGATCATAAAGATCCGATCTCAATATTCCTTTCAAAACAATCTTTCCAGTATACAACAAAAACTGTCTGTATTCTGTAGCTTTCCATCTGTCCACCTCCTTTAACGACCTTGGCTTACGAGCAAAAGTACTAGGGACACATTGCTTCAAATCTAACACACGACCTGCTACTGATCTGTTCTGTTTGTAAAACAGACATTCTTATGTCTCGTTCCCCTCATCCAGGATATCAAATCTTTTTCATTACACCAAGAGCAAACTTGGTTTGTATAATCTATAGGAAACTGTTTAACCATGTCGACTGGCAAATCCAGAAATGGCGACACGCCGCGGTGATGTTCTTCTTGCACCTGAAACTTCTGAAGGACTCGTCTGTGCGACCTGCAAGTTAACCACATCAGGGTACGTTATTCTACCTTGCCAGACCCCTCGTTGTGAACATTTATCACAACTTCGAAAATATACCAGAACAAAGTTTAGTTGCTTTAACAAAGCTTTGCAGAACATCACAAATGATACCCTTCAAGATCACTTGGATCACCTTGTCACCAACTTGTAGACCATTGTGGGAATAAGATTCAG